>JAUCBJ010005750.1:0-22724 GCA_032718475.1 Nemertoderma westbladi | reverse complement strand
TACTCGTCCATCCCGAAAAACACGAACTTCTGGTCGGTTTCGCGTTCGTATAAGGCGCTCATCCCGCTGGGTATGGTGAACCAGAAGCGGTCGTTAGGTGCCGGATGGCCACGGACCAAGCCTTCTGAGTTGACTCGCCAGAAGAAACCTCCGTTAAACACGAACATCTCTCCTCGGAGCATCCCGACCGCGTCGTACGCCATCCCGCAGGTGTCCGGTACATCTTCCGGAGGATCTTCCGATGGGGGCGCCGTCCGGGGCGGAGGAGTGGTCGGAAGAACGTCGCCGTACAGATAACGAATCCCGGAGATATCGTCGCTGCTGAGTCGCCGACGGTCGCCGTTGTACGACGGGAACATAACGGCGTCCCGGAAGTTGGAGTGAAACAGTCCGAGACTGTGTCCGATCTCGTGTAGGACTACCTGATAGAGACTGACACCCGCGACACCCGGTCGACCGCCGTCCACCCCCGACTCGACCTCCCACAACTCGTCGTCATCCAGATGGATGTCGCCGCCGATCCCCGGACCCGGGTAGTACGCGTGGGCGAGCACGTTGCCCCGGCGATCGAACGGGGCGTGGTCGTGATGGCGTTCCCGATAGAAACCAACCTCGATGTCCGGGACAGTTCCATCGGGGGCCTCGACCAACCGGAGTCGGTGTCCCAACGCGTCGGACCAGGTGCGGAAGGCCGCTCGCACAGTCGGGACAACGTCCACCTGCTGGCCGGACTCCCTCACCACTCGGTAAGTGACCTCCCGATTCGGCCACCGTTGGTCCGTCGATACGCTGTTAAACTCGTCAATAAACATACTGTGGTCCGGCATACCACAACGCGGTCGCTCTCCTGCTATGTCGACCGGTAAATATTTACTTTCAGTTTGAAAGATCAGCAAAGTGAAAAGGGCAACGGATATTATCATTATGAATGAGTGGTGTATATGATAATTGTTGACGATGTAAAATAAATCTAAATATTAACATGATCAATAGTGTGTAGCGTAGTAAATAACCTATTTATCCATATTTAAATTATTCATAGAATGTAAAAATACTATAAAACAAATAATTTAATTCCAATTAAACAAAACAAAAATACTGTCAAATACATTTAATAAACGACAATTCATTTTCAGAGTAACATATCATCAGGCTGTGATAGGAGGCAGCATGAATGAGTCAGAGGATCGGAATGCTTCAGTGATTTTATCCCTTTTGAGACTCTCGCACCCTTTCGAGGATTAGCGCTTTATATTCCGAGAATAGATAAGAATGTTAATCACTCGAGACAGAGGAAATAATGTTGATAAAAGTAAAAGGCATCGCATTGATACAACTATATTAACCTTTTGTTTCTTGAGTAAAACATTTTATTGAATTGTTTTTTCTTGAGTAAAACATTTTATTGAATTGTTTTTTTTTTGAGTAAAACATTTTATTGAATTGTTTTTTTTTTGAGTAAAACGTTTTATTGAATTGTTTTTTTTTGAGTAAAACGTTTTATTGAATTGTTTTTTTTTGAGTAAAACGTTTTATTGAATTGTTTTTTGATTGTTTATCGAATGATTCACATTAAAGTAAAAAGAGTGTCTAATTGGCTGATATAATAAATTATACATAAAGTAAACGCTTTCGGCCTACCGGCCTGCCTCAGAATTAATTATATGAATAATAATAGATATAAATTATTCTATGATACCGTCGACTAGGACATTCCACTTTATCTCATCGCTGAATTTTATTTAATGGTGAAATACGTAAATACTTTTAAGGGACAGGTTTATTGACCGTTTAGATCTAAGGAGATTAATGCCCACTAAGTTGAGGAGAATAGTTCGTAGCCTTCAGGTAATTAAATAATAATAGAAACAATGTCTAATTCATTATGGCTGTCATTAAATTTGTTGTGGAAACATCATAAATACTAAATTCTGGGAATAAAGGATAAGGAAGTTCAAGTAGGTTACACTGTGGTTAGGGAATACAATGGATACTAGAACTCAAGTAGGCTATAAAAATAACGACAATACCCAATATACTGAGAGAAATCGAACGCAATATCCTGTTAACAAAGGCTTAAATATAGACCTAAAATCGGGTAGGTTAGCCTGCGATATTTAAGAAATAGTTTAAAATGATGGGGCCGATAGCCCCCACCCTCATGGATAAGGTCTATGTGTCTGTAAAACCCGCAGTGGAAGTATAAGGTTACACAATCGGCGAACCTCATTTCTGTGGCATTAATAGAAAACTTTATAGAACAAACATTAACTTTAGATACAACTAAAATACAGTGTTTGCCAAAATACCGAGGAATACCTGCAGAGATGTACCAATGAATACTAAATAATTTTATGAAATAATATTAATTTTCTAATATAATATAAAATTCAAAGAGAACTTCGAACGAACAATATAACACCAATCGAATTGTTCTCGAATCATACCGTTTACCGTTCAACTATGCTAACAGCTACCCAACGTCTTAGTATAGTTTGTTATGAGATACCGGTTCAATTCGTTCAGTGGCCATATCAATATTTTTTTTCCCAACAATTGCTGTCGTCGTGTTTCTAAGTTGTGATTAAATTACATATTATCTATTAATAAAAAAACAAATAAAATGTTTAAATAAATTATATTTTTTCTCCAAATAATCCTGCTTATTTAACAGGAAAGATTCAAATGAATATAAAGTGTTGTATATAAATTAATATAAGGAGTGGACCAATATCCAATTGGGTTGAATCGAGTACATATGAACCCCACAGACCGCCCCCACAGAGCTGGTAATACAACCAAAATCATTAACAATTTTAGGAAAATTCGATATCAACCACATGTGTACATTTTATATGATAAGCAATTACTTAATCAATATGGGGGCGAGGGGTTGGGCTTTAATGAGTGTCATGGTTGGGGTTGTATTGTACAGTAGTCGAGGTAAATAAATCCGAGTATTATATACGCATGAGATCACAAACACTACATGAACTTCCTATGGGATTCCGATTAAATTAGTCAGTGGGTTGGTGGTGGAGGGTGTGGGAGGATTGTACCGCTAGCAAGGAAATAAATACATATTTAGTAAAGATAAAGGATCAGATTAGGAAATTAATGGATAATTCTTCGAAAATACGTAATTTATTTAAAGATTCACAAGTCGTAAATGGGACAAATTTAAAATAAATACATGTAGACAGACATGCAATAGCAGAATAATGTAGTTCTTATAAATAAATGTTAAAGAAATTTAAAGGGCGAGAATCTCAATAAATCGCCTTAATCAATGAGTGAATGCGATGTTTGATACAGGATGAAATGCATTGGATATATTTAGTGGTTGCCTAGTTGTAGCTGCCCCCCCCCCCCCCCCCCCCCTCCATCCTCCAGTGCAGTTAACATTAATTACATTGGCCTTACAGTCACATTTACTTCAATGCTCTGTGTTAGTTAATCAACAATAAATATATTACCATAGAATATAATCTGCACAATGAAGTATTTAAAAGATAATCGAGTTTAAAGCGATGTTAATTAGCCACCCAAACTGTCAATCAATACGAAACGTCACTCAAACAAATCTTAGTTGGTGGTAGTTGTGGTAACAAAAAGCAACAGATCGAAATAAATTCATTATTCCTTAAGAATTAACTGATGTTGTAGTAACAGCCATAGTTTAATTGGTTTGCCATTGTTATAAATATAACCAAATTCAATATTGCTACAAGACCGTTACTATTATAACAAGGGTTTACGAATCGCCTTTTAAATAACCTCAATATCTATATATACCCCGACCCCTCTACTGGTATACTGAGACAGGGAGGGGGGACACTGGACGCAAAACCCGCCTTGGCGAATTAATATCCCGCGTTATGTTAAATTCTCAATTTAGGGAAAGGAGCAGGTTACAGTGGCACGTTATTTTAACCAAAACAATAAACTAAACACATTAGAACAGGATACAGTATTATTTTTTAGAGTAATCAGCTGTAATTTGCGTCGATTTTCCCCTGGAGAGGGATGCATTTTAATCACGTCCAGTTTTCCCCCTATCTGGGTATACTAATCCCCCCCCCTCCCCTATCTGCGTATACTACTCCACACCCCCCTCCCCTCCCCTATCTGGGTATATTACTCCACCCCCCCCCCCCCTCCCCTATCTGGGTATACTACTCCACACCCCCCTCCCTTCCCCCCACCGGTACAGTTTAGACGGCTCACCTTTCGTTTAGCGGTCAGTAATTCTTTGTAAGTTTCCGAACGAATGAATCTGGTGTAACTGTCGCTCTTCATTAGTTTATAAATGTGATCCTAAAAAAAAGAAAAAAAAAGGATTTTTTAACTGCCTCTATTACCTACATTAACTATAAATGGGACTTGGCAGACTTTGGGGTGGCCGCTGAAAGGGACTTCCTTGTATTTATTTACATTGAAATGTTTAAACAGTTCACGAAAGTCAGTCAGCCAACGTGTATTGGGCTATCGCGGTGCGTCACTATGTGGTTGTGCTATTATAGTCTTGTCCAGTTCACTTCCGTCTTTGGCTATCACGTGCTGTCTGCGGCGTTCACATTGCATCACGTGTCCAACAAATTCACAGTTGTTACAAGTCGGACATGAGAAGAATTCATTAGAAACAAGTATGTTACAAAGCGGTGCATGGTGTTCTGAGGATGGGGGAGGGCGCATTAGGAGTTAAGGAGTTAAGGAGTCTCCGGGCCCGTTAATTTTAATTTTCTAAACATTACAGCATAAAGTAACATTTTCTAGACTCTACTTAAGTAATATGTGAGTCTGAGCATGTAGCAAAGGTACATTACAAAGTTAAACAAAGGCACAAATAAATCATGTAGCAATACTAGTTACAGGAAAATAAAATATAGATATTAAATTTGTTTAATTTAAAAAAAATTAAATTTATTAAATTTTGTGGTAAAAAATGTGTAACTAAAAAATTTTCATATTTTTGTGTTTTGTTAGTTGGTTAATATAATTTATTCTTAAATTATCACTTTTTCGCTCGAATATATCCCAAAATCGGGAGAAAAAGATTTACTTTTTTTCCCTAGGGAAAAAAGTAATCAATAGGAATGCATTGATTTTACTTTTTTTCCCGGCGAAAAAAGTAAAAGTAAAGTTTTTTGAATTTTATTACATGTGTTGAAAGAGCATCGAAGTAGAAACCGTAATTTGAGCAAAATCCATTTAAACACTGAAAAGTTATTGCAACTTTAGTGTCTGCAAGGCGAACTCCAAAACGGAACTCAATATCCAATATTGGTTATGTAGTTAAGCGGCTCTCTAGTTACGTAATAAATATTCGAGAACACTAAATTATTTAACATTGAGTAAGGCAGCATCAGGAGTTGAAGAGTACAGGAATTTGAATCGCAGTAACTATGGAAGCAATAATACTGCAGTTCAATTTATTTTGTAACACTACTTACTGCACTGTAGTATATAGTTACAGAATTTAGCAACAAAAAAGTACCAATTTAAGCGGAAGAGGGAATTCAACAGGGTGATGCAGATGGACCGGCCCTCTTCGGCGACACCTCCGTCGACCTGGTCCATTCAATGAAGTCTGACTTCAACGTTTGGTACCTGGACGATGGTAACCTCGCCGGAGACCACCGGCATCCTTACCACCTCGCTCGAAGATCTAGAGATGCTCGGTGCACCCATTGGCGACTCCGCTATGGTCTCCTGTCTCCGCGAGAAGATCAGCGACCTCTCCACCCTCGCCAAACGATTCCCTCTCCTGGATGCGCACCACGCGTTCTACCTTTTAAAGAACGCTTTTGCCATCCCTCGTCTGGTCTACTTCCTTCGGGCTGCCCCGTGTTTCACACACCAGGAGCTCCTTAAGGAGTATGATCGGACGCTCCGTGGAGCGCTCCAGGAGATCACCAACTGTGACATGGGGGGTAAATCGTGGGACCAGGCCTGTCTCCCAGTTCGGATGGGTGGCCTGGGGATCAGTTCAGCATGCGTGCTCGCTCCTTCCGCTTTCATTGCTTCAGCGGCTGCATGCTCCGATCTCTCAGGCCGCCTATTCAGAACGGACGGGAGCCACCCCGATCCTGCGATTGCCCTCGCTACCACCGCGCGGGACGCACAACTTCCAACTGTTACAGACACTCACGTTCCCACGGCCACCGCACCTACACCATCACTCACTTCTCCCACTGACACCACATCCACAGTTACTTCCCACACTGGCACCACACCACCTGCCACTTCATCCACTGACGCCATACAACGTGTCCTGATACAGCCGGTTCACGAGGCGTCCCTTGCTTCCATCCGCGAGGGGGCACTGCCACTCGATACTGCGCGCCTAAATTGTATCGAGAACGATGTGTCGGGTTGCTGGCTTGAGGCCATTCCGGTCAGCTCGCTGGGCCTGAAACTTACAGGCGCGCAGTTGCAAGTGGCAGTCGCAATACGCCTTGGTAGCCCGGTCACCGAGCCTCACAAATGCGCCCGCTGTGACGACCCAGTCGCACCCAACGGTCTCCATGGCCTCTCCTGTAAGAGGAGCGCTGGGCGACACGCACGCCACGCCATGGTCAATGACCTGGTTAAGCGTGCGTTGACCAGCTGCAGGATCCCAGCTATGCTGGAACCTCCAGGCCTCTGCAGGAGTGGTGGGAAGCGAGTCGACGGAGTAACCATGGTTCCATGGAAACATGGTAAATCCGTCACTTGGGATGCGACTGTGGTAGATTCCCTTTGTCCCAGCCACATACACCTTGCCCTGACTGCTGGGGGTCGCGTTGCGGAGGTGGCTGAGGAGAAGAAAACAGCCAAATACCGGGAGCTAGTCGACCGGGGCTACATCTTCTCCCCGGTTGCCTTTGAGACCTACGGCTGTCCGGGTTCTTCCACTCGCAGTTTCCTGAAGGAGATCGGCGACCGTATACGTAGTGTCACCAACGAGCCGCGGTCGCACCGATTCCTCCTACAGAGGCTCCTCATTGCCATTCAGATCGGCAATGCCGCTTCGATCTTAGGATCGATTAGGTCCACGGACGAGGGTCTGTTGGATCTCGTCTCCTAGGCTCCTCCACTTGCGTTCCCCGCTCCCTCTATCCCATCTCCCCTCTCCCTTATAACTCTTATTCCCCCGCCCCCTTTGTAATTTGTCTCTTTTTATGTATATTTTTGTTTAATTGTGTTATATTAGATTAATCATTGAATTATTTAAATTACATACACATTAAATACCTTGTGATTGTTTGTGTGAGTAGCTGCGTATTCTTCGTGTCGCCATCTAGTTTTATTTATTTATCTTTGCGGAATCATGGAAATTTGGAATTATAAAATTATTGGCCTATTGAAATATATTATATTTACGAGAATGTTGTTTTATATGAATTTAAATATTAATAATTTAAAAGGAATTAATAACAGAATCAGTTTTATTTCGGTGTAAGAGGATCTTTGATGCTTTAGGTAATTGGTTATTTTATTTAATATTTTTTATTTGTATTTCTTTGTTAAATTATGTTGAATTTAAGAATAAAATTACGTATTACATGGGAAAAAAAACGTAGAACATTTTTTTTTCAATATTCTCTCGACCCTTTATTAACCTCGCTGGCGCTCGGTATATAAAATGCCTCGAGAATAATGAAAAAAAGTTATACTTTTTTCCCCATGTAATAAATAATTATATTTAAAAATATCGGGCTTTAAAAAAAAGTAGAAAGCCCGGCCCACCACGGGTCGGCCCGGCCCGGCCCGCGGGCTACATGTCATTACCAACGTATGCGGCCACTGTCACCAGTTCGATCCCACCTGGTCGTCATTGCGGACTTTGCAAAAGCTGTTCCCAACAAAAAGTTATAATATTCTTCTCTTTTGGGTCATTACTGCGAACAAAATAGACCAATCGCAATCAATAATCAACAGACTCCCCCGCCCCCACCACCGTCTCCGAAGTAAATACTAACGACGCATCAATAGTCAACAGACTCCCCCGCCCCCACCGTCTCCGAAGTAAATACTAACGGCGCTAAGAAATGTTAAACATATGTAATAAATAATAACCTTCACATAATATAGTAATTGCGTTTCTGGTCATTTGACACGTAAATATTATGTAATATGATGCGTTTCTGGTCATTTGACACGTAAATATTATGTAATATGATAATGTAAGTATGGGAATATGGGTTATTGTGTGGGGAAATTTAAAATATAATATTAAAGAAATGATACAAAACAAGTCTAAAAGAATGCCCCTAATGTTTGGCACGAATAGATAGGAATAATAACAACGGTGTAAAATTTAATTTAAATTAATTCAATTTAATTAATAGAATAAAATCTATATTGTTTATTTAGTTTTGAAGCTGAAATTATCAGACCTCCAATAACAGACTAATTATTATCCTTAAAACATGTGATGTGACATAGAGTAGGTGATGCAGACCACCCTGGAGATAATTAGCGGTGGAATGCGACCGTCACCATGGTTATATAATGTAGGCGAATGCATGACCATGCAAAGCTGGGTGGCAAATATGCACGGCTTCGATATAGACGCCATAACCATTCACTTACAAAAACAATACGTGTAATGGTAGGGATCGAACTCGGACTCGTATAAGTTAAAGATCAAATCAAACCCTCTAAGCTAAACTGCACGAGGAGATGAAACGACACAACTTGGCGTACAGAAAACAATTTACTTTAAAATTCGAGTGCCAGCGAAGATTTTATAAAATTAATTTTGTTAAGCATTATTACCAGATATGTTTTTTTAAGTTATTATGTTATTTTTACTTAGTACAGCAAAAACGGTTTGTATTAGTTTTAGGTTAGCTCAGTGTATTTGTGTAATATTGTATTTGCACCCAAGTAACATAAAGGACCCCCTTGGAAAAAAACTGCAAGCTTTAGGGGTAATCATTTATGTTAGACAATACTTGTATATACATTGTTTGGTGTATTTGTTATTGTTTTTACATAATAAATCTATTTATCCAAGTAATTTTCTAGTTTATTATTAGTACTCCGATGTTGTAATCTGTGATATAGTAAGTCGTTGTTACTAAATATGTTATGCGACACAGTTAGTGTTAACAGTGAGTTGTTACATAGTGAAACTTTACATAAAGGTGATTTAGATTTTAAACAGCTGACAACCTATAATATAGACTTTACAACACAGTAAAGTTTCATAATTTAAGAGACTGTTCATTAGCCTCCTAAAGTGCTACTTTACATTACGTCGGCGTATATAAATAATGATTAATGACCTGGGCGGCATCGAATGTGTATCTGTGTGGGTTATCCTGGGATTTAACGAGTTTCCTCGTGTGGTCCATCACCTTGGAGTCCACGTTCACCGGACTGTTAGCATCCTTGTCTAGAAACTCGTTCCAGATCTCCCGAACTCGCTGACACACGAGTTTAGAGGGAAGTTTCTTTAATCGAACAACTTCTTCATAAAATCTAAAAATATTTATTAACATATTTTAATAACTCACAAAACTAAAATAAATTAAATACTATTGAAACAATATCTTACTATTATTAGTCACGAGAATGTACACCTCCATGAGACGGCCACCACCTCCAGGCGATCTCAAACACGTCAGGAGATCTCAAAACACCTCAGGAGATCGCAAAACACCTCAAGAGATCGCAAAACACTTCAGGAGATCGCAAAACACCCCAGGAGATCGCAAAACACCTCAGGAGATCGCAAAACACCTCTGGAGGGCCATTTTCCAGTTTCGAGGGTATACAGGAACTGTTTCTGCAGCTGCTAACTTAACTGCTTCTGTAAAGGCAGTATAGCCCTCACAGTGATCTGCCGCCTCAGAGGCAAGAGCCTCATACCTGTTGCTCAGCTGTAGTGCGAAGCTGGATTTCACACTTGGCTGTTGCAACAGAGAGGACCTGTTATGCCGCGGCACGGCAGATTTCGTTGTTCTGCTGGCACGCAGTCTTTTCTTGGCCACAATAAAGCGGTGATCTCTGGAGAAGGGTCGAAGTGTAAATGCATTACATTCTTGTATAGAGCTCCTGTATTTCCTACGAAACAGAATATGGTCTATCTGGGACTTGTGACCACTGAGTCCACTATGAGTCCATAGCTTTCCAGTTCGCTTCTTGAACTGAGTTCCAGCCGAAAACAATCCATTCCCAGGGATAAAATCTTGAAGATGGACAGAATTTCGGTTAACACTATTGCTATAGACCCAGGGCGATGTAGGTGATTGATGCAGACTTGCATTAAAGTCTCCCAGGAATGTTAAGAATGCATGCCGATCCACTCCATCAGTATGTCGGAACATTCAATTATCACTCCATCAGTGGCTGCTTGTAGATTCTGGTAGAAATTTTCCACTTCCTCTCCTGGGGCAACACTAGTTGGAGAATAGAACACAATCAGAACCACCTTAGGAAACTCCTTAGCCAGTCTCCAGAACATGAGAAATGGAAACGGATGATGCGGTTAGAGATTTGGTCTATTTTGTCCAATGCTGCATGTGCAGTTGGATTCATCAATAGACCAATTCCACTAATTCAATAGACTATCATCTGCTGATGCGAGGGCGAGTCGCAACCGCCCCACATGTCCTTAATCAGAACCTCATCAGTCTGTCCAGTCTGCATTCGGTGCTCTTAAATACCGCGCTAAGAGAAAGCTTATCTGCCAAGGCCGTCAGCTCACCTTGTCGCATTGGGGACCCGAGTGTTAGGGTGTTTACTGAGGTAGTCTAGTGACTTGCCTCAGACTCACCAATGGCTTTGTTGGTCGGGGTGGAACATGAGAGTAGCCCCCAACTCCAGAATCCCTCTCCCCATCACAATCTGGCCTCCCTGGTGACCCAGGGTTTGGACCAGAAAGGTCATCAGGAAAGGGACTCACAGAATTGTTGGCCGCTCTATCTCCAATGGGTACCTCACAATACCTCAGGGGATCGTAAACACCTCAGGAGATCGCAAAACACGCAGGAGATCGCAAAACACCTCCATGAGATCACAAACACCCCGGTTACTACTTGTCGAGGGTCCAGGCTTGTCTTCCGGCTCGGTGCCCTCGGGTAGAGTTCCGCACTACTACAGTAAGCAAAGCACCTTCTACCAACTCGGTACCATCTGAGACAGTACCTGTCCTCGGGTCCCCCGAACCAACGGGATCACATCCCTCAGTTTCGTTCAATGTTGGCGTTGGGTTACACTAAACTTTTATAATTGTATATCTTTTTAGTTCGATCATCATCCAGGCGTCCTTTATTATTATTAGATAAAATCATTCCGAATAAAATTTTAGTGGTTTTGCTTTTGTTACTAAAATGGTTTACATTTAGTTATTTTTTAAATTTAGCCGAGTATATTTTTTACAGATTGTGGTGCGGAAAAGAACTTTACGGTGGCCAACAACTGCCACTGCAAAGAAACGGGACAATCGACGATAAAATTTTATGAAATAATTATGCTATGAATAATAATTGTATTATGAAATTACTATGAAATACCTTAAAGTAATTCTAATTCATACAGAATTAAACAGTAAGTTTTATTAAGTAAAGTGTTATTCAGCCGTTAGGCCAGGAATTACGCACAAAGTCTGTCGAGTTATATCCAGTGCGGCCCCCCCTGAACTATTACTTCCCGAGTGCCTCAAAGCGATTCGAGTCGAAACGAAAACTGCGCTGTCCCCGGGGATCGAACCCACGACCTCCAGGGATATGTGAATTCAATGCAACCACTACAACAACTTGGTACTTAAACTATATTAGTTTCACACACGTTTAACATTTGATAAATATAGACCGATAGTGATTGAAAAAATAGAAACAAACAAGATTGTAAACCCCGACTTTGAAGTTCTGCTCAGATTTTGATTAAATTTGTTTCATCTTATGATAATGATAACTGTTTGCTCACATATCTAATGAACAAAGGCCCCAGACCTGCTACATAGTTGCTACTATTATTAATCGAAGTTCTCAAATAATTGAAAAATCATTACACTGCAAAAGAAATGAACAATACAATTTCTTAACGAGAAATAAATCTCCAAAAACAATAAGAAATGTTACAAAACAAATCTGATAAAGAAATATCTAAACATTTGTAAAATTAGTGCAAATAATCTGATTAGAAGACAAAGAAAAATTAGTTTTGTTGGCGTCGTATCCAATAAAACTGTATCTACTGGTTTCTAGGTAACACGTTGTAAAGTACCCTTTATAGTGTTAAAAAACGACGGAGTGCTACTTACTTTTTAGTGAGAAAGCGTATAAGAAAACTCACTTTAAATTTTCTGTGCTAAACTCTTTCTCAAGGAACTTTGCGAAGGTTTCCCTCCCGCAGTGGTCCTTGAGGAGATGGTCCACGTTGAAGGCCCACTTGCGAACCCTGCGACTTGTCGGCTCCTTCTTGGACCGGTCAGCCTCCCAGAAGGAGGTGTCGTCGGACACCCAAGGGTTCGCCGGTTCTGGAACCGTGAGAAATGGTTCGTATTCCTTGAACTGCTCACAATGTTGTATCAATCTAAATAGAAACAAACGACGTTAGTTAGTTTCACCATCAGTTACAATGTAACGACGTTAATTAGTTTCACCATCAGTTACAATGTAACGACGTTTTGTCATCATCGTGAACGAAAAAAATTACCTATAATAATATTCAAATAAAACGAAACGGAAAAAAGGTCTTCTTCCACCAAGTAGTAAAACGAACCAGTCACTAACTAGTCTTCCACACTTACAGTTCAGATACTTTGGACATCTTGACGTGGGAGGAACAGAGTTTCTTCTTGAGAAGTTGAACGTTCGTTCGTAGTGTTTCTTCGGTAACAGCGATGTCTCTCTGAGAGACACTGGGACTGATCCGTCCACCGGGAACGTTGTAGTTGTGCTGCGAATAGCAAAATTGGGTATTACAGCCAACCCTGTAAGTCGGGAGATAAAAGGGGTGCGAATTAGGGATTCGGCTATGAGTTTAGTATGAGTACTTATGTCTATAATTTATGGGGTCAGAGTAAAACGCGGATCCGGATTCTATCATTTAACATTGTCCCTATGGAAATCGACGGAATTTACATTTTTAGGGTGTAATCTGCGTTCCGCGCACTGCTAAATTTACCGAATCCGTAACCGAGTGTAAAACGCGGATTGGCCTTTTTTTCAGAATGAGTGGAATGGAGTGTAAAACGCGGATTCATATTTCTACTGAATCCGGGATTGGGTGTAAAATACGGATTCAGGTTTATTACAAAGTTTTATTGGATCCGGGAAGGGGTGTAAAACGCGGATTCATGTTAATTTACCAAGTTTTATTGGATCCGGGAAGGGGTGTAAAACGCGGATTCATGTTAATTTACCAAGTTTTATTGGATCCGGGAAGGGGTGTAAAACGCGGATTCAAGTTAATTACAAAGTTTTAGTGGATCCGGGAAGGGGTGTAAAACGCGGATTCAAGTTAATTACAAAGTTTTAGTGGATCCGGGAAGGGGTGTAAAACGCGGAATTCTAGTTAATTACAAAGTTTTATTGGATCCGGGAAGGTGTGTAAAACGCGGATTCTAGTTAATTACAAAGTTTTATTGGATGGGGGAATGGGTGTAAAACGCGGATTAAATTTATTTACTAAGTGTTACTGGATCCGGGAAGGGGTGTAAAACGCGGATTCATGTTAATTTACCAAGTTTTATTGGATCCGGGAAGGGGTGTAAAACACGGATTCATGTTAATTACAAAGTTTTATTGGATCCGGGAAGGGGTGTAAAACACGGATTCAAGTTAATTACGAAGTTTTAGTGGATCCGGGAAGGGGTGTAAAACGCGGAATTCTAGTTAATTACAAAGTTTTATTGGATCCGGGAAGGGGTGTAAAACGCGGATTCTAGTTAATTACAAAGTTTTATTGGATGGGGGAATGGGTGTAAAACGCGGATTAAATTTATTTACTAAGTGTTACTGGATCCGGGAAGGGGTGTAAAACGCGGATTCTAGTTAATTACAAAGTTTTATTGGATGGGGGAATGGGTGTAAAACGCGGATTAAATTTATTTACTAAGTGTTACTGGATCCGGGAAGGGGTGTAAAACGCGGATTCATGTTAATTTACCAAGTTTTATTGGATCCGGGAAGGGGTGTAAAACGCGGATTCATGTTAATTTACCAAGTTTTAGTGGATCCGGGAAGGGGTGTAAAACGCGGAATTCTAGTTAATTACAAAGTTTTATTGGATCCGGGAAGGGGTGTAAAACGCGGATTCTAGTTAATTACAAAGTTTTAGTGGATCCGGGAAGGGGTGTAAAACGCGGAATTCTAGTTAATTACAAAGTTTTATTGGATGGGGGAATGGGTGTAAAACGCGGATTAAATTTATTTACTAAGTGTTACTGGATCCGGGAAGGGGTGTAAAACGCGGATTCATGTTAATATACCAAGTTTTAGTGGATCCGGGAAGGGGTGTGAAACGCGGATTCTAGTTAATTACAAAGTTTTATTGGATCCGGGAAGGGGTGTAAAACGCGGATTCTAGTTAATTACAAAGTTTTAGTGGATCCGGGAAGGGGTGTAAAACGCGGAATTCTAGTTAATTACAAAGTTTTATTGGATGGGGGAATGGGTGTAAAACGCGGATTAAATTTATTTACTAAGTGTTACTGGATCCGGGAAGGGGTGTAAAACGCGGATTCATGTTAATATACCAAGTTTTAGTGGATCCGGGAAGGGGTGTGAAACGCGGATTCTAGTTAATTACAAAGTTTTATTGGATGCGGGAAGGGGTGTAAAACGCGGATTAAATTTATTTACTAAGTGTTACTGGATCCGGGAAGGGGTGTAAAACGCGGATTCATGTTAATTTACCAAGTTTTATTGGATCCGGGAAGGGGTGTAAAACGCGGATTCAAGTTAATTTACCAAGTTTTATTGGATGCGGGAAGGGGTGTAAAACGCGGATTAAATTTATTTACTAAGTGTTACTGGATCCGGGAAGGGGTGTAAAACGCGGATTCATGTTAATTTACCAAGTTTTATTGGATCCGGGAAGGGGTGTAAAACGCGGATTCAAGTTAATTTACCAAGTTTTATTGGATCCGGGAAGGGGTGTAAAACGCGGATTCAAGTTAATTACAAAGTTTTAGTGGATCCGGGAAGGGGTGTAAAACGCGGAATTCTAGTTAATTACAAAGTTTTATTGGATCCGGGAAGGTGTGTAAAACGCGGATTCTAGTTAATTACAAAGTTTTATTGGATGGGGGAATGGGTGTAAAACGCGGATTAAATTTATTTACTAAGTGTTACTGGATCCGGGAAGGGGTGTAAAACGCGGATTCATGTTAATTTACCAAGTTTTATTGGATCCGGGAAGGGGTGTAAAACACGGATTCATGTTAATTACAAAGTTTTATTGGATCCGGGAAGGGGTGTAAAACACGGATTCAAGTTAATTACAAAGTTTTAGTGGATCCGGGAAGGGGTGTAAAACGCGGAATTCTAGTTAATTACAAAGTTTTATTGGATCCAGGAAGGGGTGTAAAACGCGGATTCTAGTTAATTACAAAGTTTTATTGGATGGGGGAATGGGTGTAAAACGCGGATTAAATTTATTTACTAAGTGTTACTGGATCCGGGAAGGGGTGTAAAACGCGGATTCATGTTAATTTACCAAGTTTTATTGGATCCGGGAAGGGGTGTAAAACGCGGATTCAAGTTAATTTACCAAGTTTTATTGGATCCGGGAAGGGGTGTAAAACGCGGATTCAAGTTAATTACAAAGTTTTAGTGGATCCGGGAAGGGGTGTAAAACGCGGAATTCTAGTTAATTACAAAGTTTTATTGGATCCGGGAAGGTGTGTAAAACGCGGATTCTAGTTAATTACAAAGTTTTATTGGATGGGGGAATGGGTGTAAAACGCGGATTAAATTTATTTACTAAGTGTTACTGGATCCGGGAAGGGGTGTAAAACGCGGATTCATGTTAATTTACCAAGTTTTATTGGATCCGGGAAGGGGTGTAAAACACGGATTCATGTTAATTACAAAGTTTTATTGGATCCGGGAAGGGGTGTAAAACACGGATTCAAGTTAATTACAAAGTTTTAGTGGATCCGGGAAGGGGTGTAAAACGCGGAATTCTAGTTAATTACAAAGTTTTATTGGATCCAGGAAGGGGTGTAAAACGCGGATTCTAGTTAATTACAAAGTTTTATTGGATGGGGGAATGGGTGTAAAACGCGGATTAAATTTATTTACTAAGTGTTACTGGATCCGGGAAGGGGTGTAAATCGCGGATTCTAGTTAATTACAAAGTTTTATTGGATGGGGGAATGGGTGTAAAACGCGGATTAAATTTATTTACTAAGTGTTACTGGATCCGGGAAGGGGTGTAAAACGCGGATTCATGTTAATTTACCAAGTTTTATTGGATCCGGGAAGGGGTGTAAAACGCGGATTCATGTTAATTTACCAAGTTTTAGTGGATCCGGGAAGGGGTGTAAAACGCGGAATTCTAGTTAATTACAAAGTTTTATTGGATCCGGGAAGGGGTGTAAAACGCGGATTCTAGTTAATTACAAAGTTTTAGTGGATCCGGGAAGGGGTGTAAAACGCGGAATTCTAGTTAATTACAAAGTTTTATTGGATGGGGGAATGGGTGTAAAACGCGGATTAAATTTATTTACTAAGTGTTACTGGATCCGGGAAGGGGTGTAAAACGCGGATTCATGTTAATTTACCAAGTTTTAGTGGATCCGGGAAGGGGTGTAAAACGCGGATTCATGTTAATTTACCAAGTTTTAGTGGATCCGGGAAGGGGTGTAAAACGCGGAATTCTAGTTAATTACAAAGTTTTATTGGATCCGGGAAGGGGTGTAAAACGCGGATTCTAGTTAATTACAAAGTTTTAGTGGATCCGGGAAGGGGTGTAAAACGCGGAATTCTAGTTAATTACAAAGTTTTATTGGATGGGGGAATGGGTGTAAAACGCGGATTAAATTTATTTACTAAGTGTTACTGGATCCGGAAAGGGGTGTAAAACGCGGATTCATGTTAATTTACCAAGTTTTAGTGGATCCGGGAAGGGGTGTAAAACGCGGATTCATGTTAATTTACCAAGTTTTAGTGGATCCGGGAAGGGGTGTAAAACGCGGAATTCTAGTTAATTACCATGTTTTATTGGATCCAGGAAGGGGTGTAAAACGCGGATTCTAGTTAATTACAAAGTTTTATTGGATGGGGGAATGGGTGTAAAACGCGGATTAAATTTATTTACTAAGTGTTACTGGATCCGGGAAGGGGTGTAAAATGCGGATTCATGTTAATTTACCAAGTTTTATTGGATCCGGGAAGGGGTGTAAAACGCGGATTCATGTTAATTTACCAAGTTTTAGTGGATCCGGGAAGGGGTGTAAAACGCGGAATTCTAGTTAATTACAAAGTTTTACTGGATCCGGGAAGGGGTGTAAAACGCGGATTCTAGTTAATTACAAAGTTTTATTGGATGGGGGAATGGGTGTAAAACGCGGATTAAATTTATTTACTAAGTGTTACTGGATCCGGGAAGGGGTGTAAAACGCGGATTCATGTTAATTTACCAAGTTTTATTGGATCCGGGAAGGGGTGTAAAACGCGGATTCTAGTTAATTACAAAGTTTTATTGGATGGGGGAAGGGGTGTAAAACGCGGATTAAATTTATTTACTAAGTGTTACTGGATCCGGGAAGGGGTGTAAAACGCGGATTCATGTTAATTACCAAGTTTTATTGGATGTGGGAAGGGGTGAAAAACGCGGATTCAAGTTAATTACAAAGTTATATTAGATCCTGGAAGGGGTGTAAAACGCGGATTAAATTTATTTACTAAGTGTTACTGGATCCGGGAAGGGGTGTAAAACGCGGATTCATGTTAATTACCAAGTTTTATTGGATCCGGGAAGGGGTGTAAAACGCGGATTCATGTTAATTACCAAGTTTTATTGGATGCGGGAAGGGGTGAAAAACGCGGATTCAAGTTAATTACAAGGTTATATTAGATCCTGGAAGGGGTGTAAAACGCGGATTAAATTTATTTACTAAGTGTTACTGGATCCGGGAAGGGGTGTAAAACGCGGATTCATGTTAATTACCAAGTTTCATTGGCTCCGGGAAGGGGTGTAAAACGCGGATTCAAGATAATTACAAAGTTTTACTGGAACCGGGGAGGGGTGTAAAACGCGGATTCAAGTTAATTACAAAGTTTCATTGGCTCCGGGAAGGGGTGTAAAACGCGGATTCAAGTTAATTACAAAGTGCGGTATCCGTCGTTATTATTACATGTATATATATTTACTACAATCTCCATCCTATAAACTATGTCTTTAAATTAATTCACCATGAGGTGATATGGCTGCAGGTCAGTATTAATCGCCAGGTCATATTATTCCCGGATTCAGTAACACTTGGTAATTAATTAACCTGAATTTACACCCCTTCCCGGATTCAGTAACACTTGGTAATTAACTTAAATCCGCGTTTTACACCCCTTCCCGGTTTCCAACACTTGTTAATTAACTTGAATCCGCGTTTTACACCCCTTCCCGGATCCAATAAAACTTGGTAATTAACATGAATCCGCATTTTACACCCATTCCCGAATCCAATAATACTTGGTAATTAACGTAAATCCGCGTTTTACACCCCTTCCCGGATCCAGTAACACTTTGTAATTAACTAGAATCCGTGTTTTACACCCCTTCCCGGATCCAGTAACAAACTCTGCAATTAACGTAAATCCGTGTTTTACACTCCGTCCCGGATTCACAAAATATATGAATCCGCGATTTACACTTCAATACGGATTGCGTATTTCAGAATCCGCATATTACACTCAGTTACGGATTGTATGGAAATCCGGATCCGCCTTTTACACTAGCAAATCCGGGTCCTGATCCGTATCCGGATTCTGAATCCGGATCCGGATCCGGATCCGGATCCGCGTTTTACACCTACCCTAATTTATGACATTTAACGCGTCATAGGTCCTACGGTCGTTAGGTCCTGTGACATAATGTCATTCGACAATAGATCCTTAGTTACAGCTGTTTACTAGTATAAAATTAATCTGTAACATGTGCTATCAAGTCTCGTTTATTGTTTTGGTTAGAATAATACTTTCTAGACTGACGAACGAAACGATAGTACATGTAGTTTAAGATTTTTTAATTAGTATTAATTGAAATAACAGAATCATTTCAATGTTTTTGATCAAACATTTAAACAATTTCACAAGGGGGGTGGGGGTTATCAGGAAACTTATTATAGCCGAATCTGTAAGTCGGATGATAAAAGGGGAGCGCATTACAGACAAAAGTTTAGTCGGATAATAAAAGGGGAGCGAATTACAGACAAAAGTTTAGGTCGGATGATAAAAGGGGAGCGAATTACAGACAAAAGTTTAGGTCGGATGATAAAAGGGGAGCGAATTACAGATAAAAGTTTAGGGCGGATGATAAAAGGGGAGCGAATTACAAACAAAAGTTTAGATCGGATGATAAAAGGGGAGCGAATTACAGACAAAAGTTTAGGTCGGATGATAAAAGGGGAGCGAATTACAGAGAAAAGTTTAGGTCGGATGATAAAAGGGGAGCGAATACAGACAAAAGTTTAGGTCGGATGATAAAAGGGGAGCGAATTAAAGACAAAAGTTTAGGTCGGATGATAAAAGGGGAGCGAATTACAGACAAAAGTTTAGGTCGGATGATAAAAGGGGAGCGAATTACAGACAAAAGTTTAGGTCGGATGATAAAAGGGGAGCGAATTACAGACAAAAGTTTAGGTCGGATGATAAAAGGGGAGCGAATTAAAGACGACAATATAGATAGAATAAAACACCGCCACTTCGCACTCACTAAAACCATTCATTTCCATTAACTGTTTCCGCTACCTTACCTCTCCGTCTCAGTCTCCGTACCCCTACCTAAAATAGGGTTTTAGTCGCCGAAAATATTAAGATATATGGAAAAGAGACAGGGTTAATATAAACAGAGTGATGAGTTATAAAGTTTACGAGAGCCACAGGTGGTACAGCATATCTTATCTAATTAAAACGAATCGTATAACATCCCGGTACATCAGTATAAACGGTATACTGCTGAAGATCTAACTGCAAAGGTTACTGACTTTAACACAAAACTACGTCATTTAATACAAAGCGCTTCCATCATATAATGTGCAGTATATGTATGGATAATGGTAGAATCAGTATTGTATAATTAATTAACATCAAACATACAACATTAATATTTTATTTACAACAGTTAGTTAGAATACTTATGTTACCCATAATGCCCTCATATGCAGAACATCCTATCTTCTAAAACATCATTAGAGTAAATTGATGAAACGTAAAACAGCTTGGCAAATGCTACTAATTTATTTAAGGGCGGTACATTTTGGTATTAAAATGTAGTCTGTTTTCTCAAAATTGTTGCAAATATATGACAATTATAATATGATTGTATTCATTCGAAAAAAATGAAGTTGAAAATGATAAAGTCACTAATAAGTCACTTTGCCAAAAAATATCTGTAAGACATTTTGCCAAATGCCTACGGGATAGGTTAGATAGGATATTTTGGTCCCTTAGAACGCATAGACGATATTTTTAGATTCATGCGTTTTTAAATATAAAACGCAATAAAACATTAATTGAGAGAAAATACGAGAAAAAAAACCAAAAAAGTGGATTTTGAGGATAAATTTTAGGCTGATTGTTCAGTTCACAATGAACATTCATGTTATTCATGAAATGATTGATATTAATTTTATGTCTGGTATTGAGAAAACTACCAATATTGGAAAGGTGATGTTAGGCTCATTCGACGCACAATAGTCGATTTAGTGGTCCTGGACTATTTTAAATTGTACATTCGAGAGTTTGTTGAAGTTATGAAGGATTAAAGCCTAGCCTGCGCCACATTGCTAATTACTAGTACTGACATGACAGTGTTAACAAAAATATATGGATTCTGTATTATTAATGAGAAAATGCAAACAAGCCCAGCATCACCCTGCATAAATTATAAATGATAAATGAACATTGGATATGTGCGATACTATGATCCCTGTAATAGTTTTTGTTTTGTTTTTTATTTATTTCTGTATCCAAAATAATTATAGTAATGGCCAAGATCGTTTATTATCATCGGATATTAAGTATCTTACATAATATAAAATTGTTCATTCATAATAAAGTATATTGCGCATGAGAAGTAATAGATCCTTAGTTTATCCATGTCTCCAACACCACCTCCCATCCCTGCCGTATCCATGTCTCCAACACCACCTCCCATCCCTGCCATATCCATGTCTCCAACACCACCTCCCATCCCTGCCGTATCCATGTCTCCAACACCACCTCCCATCCCTGTGTATCCATGTCTCCAACACCACCTCCCATCCCTGCCGTATCCATGTCTCCAACACCACTTCCCATCCCTGCCGTATCCATGTCTCCAACACCACCTCCCATCCCTGCCGTATCCATGTCTCCAACACCACCTCCCATCCCTGCCGTATCCATGTCTCCAACACCACCTCCCATCCCTGCCGTATCCATGTCTCCAACACCACCTCCCATCCCTGTGTATCCATGTCTCCAACACCACCTCCCATCCCTGCCGTATCCATGTCTCCAACACCACCTCCCATCCCTGCCGTATCCATGTCTCCAACACCACCTCCCATCCCTGCCATATCCATGTCTCCAACACCACCTCCCATCCCTGCCGTATCCATGTCTCCAACACCACCTCCCATCCCTGCCATATCCATGTCTCCAACACCACCTCCCATCCCTGTGTATCCACGTCTCCAACACCACCTCCCATCCCTGCCGTATCCATGTCTCCAACACCACCTCCCATCCCTGCCGTATCCATGTCTCCAACACCACCTCCCATCCCTGCCGTATCCATGTCTCCAACACCACCTCCCATCCCTGCCGTATCCATGTCTCCAACACCACCTCCCATCCCTGCCGTATCCATGTCTCCAACACCACCTCCCATCCCTGCCATATCCATGTCTCCAACACCACCTCCCATCCCTGTGTATCCATGTCTCCAACACCACCTCCCATCCCTGCCGTATCCATGTCTCCAACACCACCTCCCATCCCTGCCATATCCATATCTCCAACACCACCTCCCATCCCTGCCATATCCATGTCTCCAACACCACCTCCCACCCCTGCCGTATCCATGTCTCCAACACCACCTCCCATCCCTGCCGTATCCATGTCTCCAACACCACCTCCAATCCCTGCCATATCCACGTCTCCAACACCACCTCCCATCCCTGCCGTATCCATGTCTCCAACACCACCTCCCATCCCTGCCGTATCCATGTCTCCAACACCACCTCCCATCCCTGCCATATCCACGTCTCCAACACCACCTCCCATCCCTGCCGTATCCATGTCTCCAACACCACCTCCCATCCCTGCCATATCCATGTCTCCAACACCACCTCCTATCCCTGCCATATCCATGTCTCCAACACCACCTCCCATCCCTGTGTATCCACGTCTCCAACACCACCTCACATCCCTGTGTATCCACGTCTCCAACACCACCTCCCATCCCTGCCGTATCCATGTCTCCAACACCACCTCCCATCCCTGCCATATCCATGTCTCCAACACCACCTCCCATTCCTGCCATATCCATGTCTCCAACACCACCTCCCATCCCTGCCG
>JAUCBJ010005749.1:0-11163 GCA_032718475.1 Nemertoderma westbladi | reverse complement strand
GCAAAACTCTGAGGTTACTTGTAAGAGAGAAGATCTTAAGATAGCCTACAAAGTTAAAACCGAACAACCAACAACCGAAAACACTAAAAAGGTTGAGAAATCTAAGGACGATCTTAAATTGGCCTACAACATCAGCCAGGAAAAGTACATACAGGATAAAACTGAAGCAATTACAACTGCTCACATACAGCAACAATCAAGACTTACCTGGCAAACTGTAAATGAGGTATCTGGTCGGAAAAGTTGTGCAAAGGGGCGCCTCAAAGCCGATAGTCCTGAAGAACGTGTTGGGAAGTGGAAAAATCACTTCAGCAACTTGCTTGGGCAGCCACCAAACATCGAGGTCAGCCCTACAAGGAAAATATATGACAAGACACTACCTATAGAAACAGGGGACTTCACACCTGCCGAACTCCAAAGAAGCATTAAAAGCATGTCCAATAATAAAGCGAGTGGATGAGATGAAATCCCAGCGGAGGTATGGAAAACCGGAGTGCTAAACAGACCATTATTGAATGTTTGCAACCGGATGTTAAAAGGGGAAAAGCCACCACCAATTTGGACTAAAGGTCAACTAAAGCCTCTCCCCAAGAAAGGAGACCTCGGCATACCAACAAACTATCGTGGGATCTGTCTGCTTGTGGTAGCTGCCAAAATATACAATAAAATGATTCTATATAGGATTAGGCCTCACATAGACAAACTACTGCGTAAGAGCCAAAACGGATTTCGACCAAGTAGATCAACAATAGCTCAGATACTTGCACTACGGAGACTGATTGAAGGAATTAAGTCAAAGAATCTCCCCGCAGTCATGACTTTTATGGACTTCAAGAAGGCATTCGATTCAATCCATAGAGGTAAAATGCTGGAAATCCTAAGAGCTTATGGAATACCAGAAGTAATTGTAGCTGGCTTTGGATTGATATATTGTGACACAGAAGCGCAGGTACTCTCACCGGATGGTAAAACTGAGTTCTTCTCAATCCTGGCTGGATTCTTCTCAATCCAACACATGACAAACGCCGAGCTTTATGGTACAATACCACCTGAATCAACCGCCCTCCGTGAACGCAGATTAAGATTCAGTGGGCACTGCTGGCGAAGTAAAGACGAGGTCATACCAGATCTACTTATCTGGCAACCAACTCATGGAAAGCGTAGTCGTGGACGACCGGCCATAACATATATAGATCAACTTGAAAGGGATACTGAACTTGAGAGAAACGAAATTGCGACAACTTTGGAGAATCGGGAAGCCTGGAAGGATTTCGATCTAGCATTCAGTGATTCATCTATCTAGCAACTACTAGCATTGCTATTAGTTTGGAGATGATGGTGACAGCTATTTCCGTATTAAGAATTACTGTTAACTTTTATTAAATCAAGTTGTGCATTAATGGAGACTAGAAATGGATATTAATAAATAAACTGATAAAAATTCCCACAGTCCGAGTTCGTAGTAGTAGTA
This sequence comes from Nemertoderma westbladi, assembly GCA_032718475.1. Lineage (NCBI taxonomy): Eukaryota > Metazoa > Xenacoelomorpha > Nemertodermatida > Nemertodermatidae > Nemertoderma > Nemertoderma westbladi. The sequence continues at coordinate 9,692 of JAUCBJ010005749.1, read as the reverse complement.
CAAAAGTCGTCATCAGAGGTATTTGAAGCCACATCATTCAGATTCAATTATTGAATTTGCCAATAGCACCCCCCCCCCCCCCTTACTAATACAGATATTATATTTCAAATCTATTAACATATCTGATATCTATGATACGAAGACCCCCCCCCCCCCCCCCCCCCCCCCACCCCCCCCCCTCCACTTCCTTTATAACAACAGGAGATGTGTAGCGAGATTGGAACCAACCAATCGATTGTATTATCTTCCATCTCAATATTACCTAGACGTACAATTTAATATTTGGACTAATATAGTGAGAATTATAAATTAAATTACTATAAATAAATTTAGCCAAATAAAATTAAATAGAATGTTGGTTAACTTGTAACCTTTTTCCGAAACACCGCAATAAAGAACCCTATTGTGTCGCAAAGTGGGTCGGCGAAATCGAATCGCTGCACCATTTCTAGTTGAGCGGTTGAGAGACCAACTCCAGGCCAACCCGGTCCGCCTAGTTTAGGTTCACAGTCAACCAACTCTACCAGACTCCCCATAGTCTCTAGGGCCCACCTAACTAATCCTTCGTTCTCTACCAACGTTATGGTACAGGTCGAGTATACGATACGACCCCCACCCCTCACTAAGGCAACGGCGTTCTGGAACATCCTGTGTTGCACCGGCACGTGAGAATCGATCTGCTTCACGGTGAGGTTATTAACGAGCTGAGGCCGTTGGCCCAGACCGGAGCAGGGCGGGTCCAATAGAACGCAATCGAACGAGTTGCTAGGGAACGGGGGACCACCGTCCGAGGACTCACCCGATTCCGAAAGTAACCGCTTGGAGTCGTAACAAAACGTATCGACGCACGTGGCCCCCGCGGTCTCGAGGTTTCTCACCATCTTGTCGAGTCGCGCTCGCGACCTGTCCACCGCAACCACGCGTCCGCGGTTTTCTAGTAGCGCCGCTAGATGGCAGCTCTTTCCGCCTGGTGCCGCGCACATATCGAGCACGGTGTTCCCAGGGCGCGCCGCGGCGAGGCGCGCCACTAACGTGGATGGCGCGTTCTGGGGGAAGATTAAACCGGGGAGGAGTCCGTCCAGGGACGGGGGTTTAATCGGGAGGCCAGTGATCTCCACAGCGACCCCCTGGTGGGGCCGGTAGTACTGGGGGTCAGTGACCTCCTGATGGGACCCGTTGAACTGGCGGTCAGTGACCCCCTGATGGGGCCGGTAGATCTGGGGGTCAGTGAACTCCTGGTGGGACCCGTTGATCTGGCGGTCAGTGCCCTCCTGGTAGGGGACATTGACCGTGGGGTTATTTACACCTTTGTGGGACGGGCTGACCCCCCACAGGTATTTCCCACCAAACACATCCACCCGACTGCACAAGGACTCCCCGTTGCCTAGGAACCGCAACTGGGCGAGGTCCGGCCGGGTCGCCCCACGCCGACACCTGCCGTGGAGGTCGGCGTAGACGGCGACCTGGGCCCCCGGGGTCACTGACCGACACACAGAGAGGATCCCGGGGTAGAAGACGTCGGCCCCGCGCAGTACGGCAGTGGCGCATCGCCGGTCGACCACCACGAACCCCACGGCGGGGTGGGTTGGTTGGGGTGGGTCGTGGGTACCCCCGGATGGGTCGCGGGTACCCCCGGGTGGGTCCCACGAACAGCGGGTCAGCGGGCTAACGTTCACTACGTCGTCTAGGGTTGGGTGGGCGGTTACCGTTGGGAACGGGTCGTCACGCCGTCTACTACACCGGGAACGCAATTCGCATCGGAGGAGCGCCATGACTCGCTCCCTGTCAGTTCTCAGCGTGTTTACCCGTAACGTAGTAACGGAGGGCGTCTCCCGTAGTCTGTCCATTGTGGCGCGATAATGTCTAGTTAACGACTCACTTCCGAGTAGTTCTAACCGATCCGGATTCATTATAAAGTTCTTAACGTATTCCGCAGTCTCGCGAACCGTAAACACATTGTCGTCCACGTCCATCGAGCATACAGTTGTCTCAAAGTGCCTCGAAACGTGCAGGTAGAGTGAGGGATAACTCCGCCGATGGTTCACAGCTCGAGTGTTACTCAGTTCTGCAGTTACAGTCTATCATACGATCGGCCTATACCCGATAAAGCAAGGGTTAGCAACACTAACTTAACTGCACTGAACTGCAAAACAGTATACTGTTATAGGCCTACAGCCCTATCTCTCTGACTATACGAATCATTAATTAATTGAATTAGCCAGACAGAGAAGTACATACTAAGTACAAACAAACCATCTCTATCATGTTCTTTGGTCTGGTCTACCACCAGAGCATTGCATATCACAACTACTTCAACTAGCTGATACATGGCCTTCTACTGTATACAATACATATCCCTGAATTTATAGATAGTAGGATTTAGTTTTTGTTTACATGGTTGCCATGTGGTGCCATATTTGGGGGCCTGTAGCGCTGTAGCTGTAATTCACTCACACAAGGCCGAAGGACTCATTTATAATTGATGGGTACCGACCGGTACAATGGAACAATCCCATTGCAGTGATAATGAGAATAATGAAAATCTTAATAATTACCTGCCGTTATTTTTATTATTTAATATTATTATTATTTTTATTATTTGATATTATTGTTATTGTTATTGTTATTATTATTATTTTGATTTTTATTATTTGATCTATATTATTATTATTCCAAAATTGTAACATTACTCAACGTCGTTAGTATTAACAGCGAGTTGTTTGTTATTTAGCACTTTACAACTTTAGAGGGGTATAGCTATTAGTAACCAGTAGGGCCTAGCTATATTATTATAACGGCTCCAAACGCCACCATAAATATAAGCTAACTTATTTATAACATAATTTATGTCATTTTTACATTTATTTATACAGCAACTAATTTAAATTTGTGCAGTTTCTATCACTTATAATATATATACAATCATTTCGTAATGTTAACATTTTGGAATAAAACTACATACATATTTGTTGCAAAGTACTTTATAAGGTTATGATCCTCGTGGCTTTATTTTCATTCACTCACTAACGTTCGTTCGTGTAACAAAGCCACTCGGATCATCACACTGTAAAGTGCTACTTTACACACAAGTATGTAAATAGTGATTATTATTCCTAACTCATTGGCCATGATTTGTAATAGCTGCAGTTTGCAACAGTACAGTAGTACTCCACAATATAAAGGAAGACAGGATGACACGAAACCGTGCACTGTGATTGTCCATAATTAAAAATTATAAATAATAAGAATAATTAACAATAAAAAATTAATTATAAAATAATTTTCTTTTTTTATTTATAACTTTTAGAAACAAACCTTTAGTCATTGGAGAGAATACGGATGCCAATGAGTGAACAGGATACTCCCCTCTAGGCACGGCAAGGAATACGAAGTTCACATCAGGAACCACGTTGTACAAGGTGTTCAATATCTCCTTGGCGAACTCAGTCGACATATCCGGTTTACTGTGTTTGGCGACAAAGTAGTGTAGAAATAGACTGTTGAGGGGAGTCACTCGGTCGGCGCTGTAGTTAGCAGACATCCATTGCAGCCACTGTGAACAAAAATAAATATTGGAATATAGAATATTGTACATATGATCAGAATATTTGGTTAGTTAGTGGCGCGGTGGCCCTTGGTCTCTAATGGGTATATGGCGGCATAATTTTATTGAAATTTTATATTTTAAGAATTTGTATTTTTTATATTTCTCATTATCAATGTGTTTTATAGCGCTCATTTCTATCTTATAACCTGTACATATACTAATTTGTTTAGATTCAGCTCCTGTAACCTGGATTATTTCGGTGAAAACCTGGTATTTTTCACATGGGGTAACTCACATTAGGGAGGCTTTCAACGCTATTAAAATTCATCCCTCTCCAGGGAAAATCGACGCAAGTAACAATCGCTGACTCTCAAAAAAATCTGTAACATGTTCTATTGACTTTAGTATTTTGTTTAGTATTTAGTATTTTGTTTTGGTTATTTGGTTAGAATGACCTGCAACTGTAACCTAATCCTTTCCTTTAATTTTGATCATTTAACATTGAAATGAGATATTAATTCGAAGAGATGGGATTTGCGTCATCACTTTGCGTCATGTTCAAATATCAAATAAAATTAATGGCAAGACCAAATAACAATAGACCTACTACCCTACCATTCTCCAACACGGCCGAACAACTCGTGGACAAAACACGCTATTAGGCGCTCATTCTTGTAAGAAAACAAATCAGTTAACTATGTGGGGAAGCTTTCCCCCGGGAAATACCTATTCCGATTGTCGCCCACCAGTGGACACCGCAGGGCTATGTGGTTCTCTGTGGCGTGGCGACATTGGCACCACATTTGCAGAATCTATCAGCCTTGTGAACTTTCGCCCACCGTATTTTCTCTATAGGGAGGTTGTGACTCGCCAGTCGAAGACAGGACCACGCGACCATGTCCAACTCATTACCACTGTCCCACAAATAGGCTGGGCTCGATAGAGATGGGTTCATTTCTTTATGCAATAACACCTTAGTGGCTGACTCCTGACAACCGCTAATAATCGCCTTTACATCTTCGTTGTCTGCCATTGAACGCTTTTCTTTCATAATACAGTAGAGTTGATGTATTATCCTACACAAGCAGCATTATCACGAGTGGCAATCGTCAAGGCCCCAAGGCCAATTATTGTACCCTCTGGAAGCTACAGTTAGTTAGTTAGAGAAGTTGAGGTAGTCCTATATATCAAAGATATATATAATTAATAGGCCTATATGACACGTTCGTGGGGGCTTCGCGTAGTACGAGGCTCAGTTATAATTATGAGATACAAAGTAAAATTGAGCAATTTTATCACAAAATCGACATTTAAGAAATTAAACCAAACCGCCAATGAATCAAAGAAGAAGGGAATGTTATTCCCCTTCAACCGCCCTCTTAACAAGAATTAACAGGTATTAACAGGAATTTTGTGTTTTACAAGTAACACCGGTATATTAAATATATTTTAAGGCGTGGAGGCAACCCAATTTGTAAGAAATATTAAAACTTACCTTATGCCGATAGTATTGATACCAAATATAAATTTTTCATGTCAACGCCTCAACGGAAATATTTAACTAATTATTCTAAAGAATCACGATTAAATACTCAGCCATTCATTTTGTGAGATAAACAATATGCTGACATTAGTACTTATTATTAGGCTGATATTAATACAATTATTACTTAACTTAGATAGTAGAGTTAAGCAGCTACGACTTAACCACGTGCATAAAGTGTATAATGGTAGGTGTCCCAATTACCTAAAACAAGAATTCAACAGAGTACGCGATACACACTCTTACAGTACCAGAGCTAGTGCTTCAAACTTCTACCTCCCGAATTGTAAATCCTTTGAATCTGATACTTTCTTTTTTAACGGCATTAAAAATTGGAACGCCCTGCCTAATGAAATTAAAAACCTAGATAATCAACATTCTTTTAAATCTGCAGTTAAATCTCACCTCCGTGTGCAATGTAAAAATATGTACAATAGTCCTACTGTAAGTTATTAGTTTATTAATTATTTACTATTTATACTCTAATTACGTTTTATAATAAATTGTTCTGTACATTACATCTTTATCGTTGAGTCGGACATTGTCACGCTCTCGGTAAAGTTGTACATGTACATAGTGTAATTACGTTTTATATTGGTTTTAGGTTAGCGTAGTGTAATATTGTATTTGTAACCAAGTAACATAAAGGACCCCCTTGGAAATAAGCTGCAAAGCTTTAGGGGTAATCCTATATGTTATGTTGGACAATACCTTTATACCGGTACATTGTTTGGTGTATTTGTTATTGTTTTTACATAATGTATAAATAAATCTATCTATCTATATGCAAGCTGGCTTATTAGTCTGGCACCTTACACTGATGCCTGTTATATAGGTGCAATTACCCTTTGCTTGAGTAGGGGTGAGGTGGAAGGTGGGGGGTGGCAGTGGTTGGACTGGTTCCCAACTACGCAATAGCAAGCACGCCATGGAATGTGGGAGCTAGAAGTATTATACAGTAGGGTGGATAGATGGTGAATTTTAATAAGTTAATTACGTTTAGATCAATTAAAAACACACTTCTTAATTAAAGTAAATCACTTGACCTAATTATAAACTATAATGGAATGGGGTATGGGGATTACAGCTGTATAAGTTTTAGGTATACAGTTCTTAGTTAAATCTTATACTAGAAAATAATTAATTCCCATTAAAGCGCAAGCAGAAAAATGCTGTTTTTTTAACGTAATCAACTTAATTACCTAATTAACTGCTTTTCTCGATCGAAATGTAACTTGAAAAAATTCCAACTTTTGCTAAACAACATATACCAAGTTTGGTCGAAGGATGGCGATGCTATCAGTTTGCGATAAACTAGTTGTAAAAACAGAGATCCATTTCAGTTTGCCCTTACACACTTTAACTGTCATTTGTAAACCTACTAACTAGGGCTATTTACGTTACGTATGACATTTTTAGTTTTACAATACTCTTATCCTTCATTAGCCTCGTTGCGCTAGTCTTGTTCTGACTTAAAATAATTGTCCTAAACGGAGACTAACGACCTTTATAACTATGCAAAGTCTCGAAACTGTGAGAGTAATTGCTGATTTATGACAGATGGATACTCTTATCCACTGTTAAATCGTTGCGTTTGTTCGTTTTTGACCAAACTTGAGATTCTTTCGAAACTTTTCCCGGACTACTTTTGCCAAACTTGGTACGTATGTACGTACCAAGTTTCGTTTAATTTCATCAAGGAATAACCGAGTTATTAGCGATCAAAAATTTACGACGACGACGACGACAGCTCGTTATAATGGTACACATATGCTAAGGCTTCGCTCACTTCGTGGCTCGCCACACAATAATTCACATGGACATTCTGTATTACAACACGTTCGTGGGGCCTTCGCGCAGCACAAAGTGAGCAAAGCCTTTAGCATATGGGTACCATGAACGAGTTGTCTGCCGTTAGTCAGAAGTCTTCAACACAATACTCGTCCTCCCCTTGTGCCTCGTTGCGTTAGTTCGTTCTTTCTAAACTTTTGACGGACTACATACATACCAAGTTTCGTTTAATTTCATCAAGGAATGACTGAGTTATTAGCGTTCAAAAATTTACGACGACGACAGACAACTCGCCAATGGCACCCATATGCTAAGGCTTCGCTCACTTCGTGGCTCGCCCCACAACAACTAATTAAAGTTATGGATATTAATAAATAAAATTAGAGATGTTAAATAAATACTAAATAGTTCGCTAATAAATAAGTTAATTAAATAAAAAGACGTGTAGCAATATATATAAAATAGTTAAAATTAAGTATTTACATATATTGTTAGCTTATCCAATTCCGGTAACACAAACCCATAGAGTGAGCCATAAAGCAATATTGGGAGCCTATTGTCAGCCCAGTAAACGGGGACAATAGGCCCCAAAGGAGACACACACAATAAGGGTCAGGGGTTACTCCCCTGACAAGAGAGAGAACAGCAAGGGCGAAGGGAAGCACTTCAGAGGGGGGCAAAGGGTGCCAACAGGGGTATCAACCAATCAGAGGGGGGAAAGGCATCGATTGAGTAGCAATAAGGCCACCGTGCAATATAACCAGTTACCAGTAATCATACCGGTCAGTTATTCAGTTTACTCAGTCAGATCAGTAGGGTGGAACGGGGACTTCTGTCACCGTCCGCTACCGCCATCATACTTATATTACCTGTTGTGTCATACTATATTACATATATATCAGACTATTATACCTTTATACATATTACCCAACATCAGAACTCTTTTACCTTTCACACACGGCGGGGACGCGTGGATAGAAAACCCAAACGGATAAACCGGGATCCGTAGATCCCGTCACAGTGACAGAACTAGATCCGCCCAGCTGCCCTGACAGAGATAGAATCATAGCAGCTGCCCTAACAGTCTGACAGTGATAGAACTAGATCTAACCAACTGACAGACTGTGGCTGCCAGCTACCAAAGGCGAGATGAGCCGAGAGAAAGGAACGACACCGCCGCGGACCCCGGACGACGATCTAACGATCCGCGAGGCCACGGCGAGACGATACGAACCCACGACGCCGGTCGATGCTACGCCGACCACGTCGACGCACGTTGACGCCACGTCGATAACGAGCAACACGGCGAACCAAGGTGTGGGGGGTCGTCTACCAGGAGAGAGCGAGTCGAGTAGAGGAGACGAGTCGGGAGGAGAAGAGAAAGACGAGTCGACGCGGAGCGAGGGTCGACGAACCGATGTCGCCGGTCCGCCACAGGCCGAGGACGACAAACGGTCCACCGGAACGGCGACGGTGGGGCCGTCGGTACGACGTCGGACCCGGAGAGACAGAGGAGAGGTCGGCGACGAGGACGTCGGGGTTTCTGATCGACTTCGACGGGCCTACAACGCGACCCGGGAACTACTAAAGGAGGCCAAGGAGGGGGCGAGGATAGACGAGGTCAGGATGACAAAGGGACTAGGTGAGTCGGACAGATACTTTGATCACCTAGTGTGTTCTGGGCAGAGAGAACTAGCAGAGTTGAGGGCGTGGGGAGTTGCCTTCGAACTGTTTAAACTATGGGAATGTGGGGGTATGGAACCTAGTGTAGTGTACATAGGGCCATACTTAGTCGATGCCAGGGAAGTTAAGTTAGTGGGTTGGGCGGGACCGCACGAGGGCGAATCCGAGGTTAGCTCCGAGGATTCGGTCTCGTCGGTCAGCGAGAACCCCGGAAAGCGGGGGAAAGTTAGTAGGACGGAGGGGCGACGGGAGTCCGTCGCAACCGGTAAGTCTGCTACATCCTCCGCAAAAGAAAGAAGGGTGCGGGAGATAAATCTGGCGTATGGAATAGAAGTGGCGGCGGCAGAGCAGAAAGAGTTAGAGAGGCGACTGAGTGAGGAAACCGCGTGGTTGGAGAGAGAAAGAGAGTGGGCAAAGGAAGATAGAGAGAGTGTCGAGGAGTGTAGAGAGCGGGAGATGGGAGTAGAGAGCGAGTCGGCAAAGCGGTCTGAGATGCTTGCGAGAGAGAGGGCCGAGCGAAGTTTACGAAAGTGCATAAAGAGAGAGATAGAGATAGAGCGTGAGCGGGATGATTTGTGTGCCCAGATAGGGAGGCTTGCGCAATATCAAGCCAAACTTAAACGGCGCCGACTAGAACTGGCGCGGTTGGAGATATCAGAGAGTGAGCCCCCACTTACAGGCACCGGGCGAGAGAACCAGAACTGGTGTAGCCGTACGGGCGGGGGGGGTAATAGTAGTACGTTAGAAATAGTTAATATTAATAGTACCGTATGGGATAACGCTAATCAAACCTTTATTACAGGAAATACTTTGCCTGGTGGTAGTAATTTAAATTTAAATCAGAACAATCCCAGTGTTGATGTAGAAAATAATCCTAATATTGATGTAGTTACGCAAAATAATTCAAATAATCAAAATAATAACTCGAATTCGGACCTACAAAATAACTTAAATAACGCAATTACACAGAATAATTCGAATAATAATTTAAGTTTAGAGAATAGTAGCCACCTAAGTAATTTAAATAATTTAAATAATAATTCCGTTTCGAATTCTAATAATTTAATTGATTTAACAAATAATAATGGGAATGGTGCTATTAATATGAGCGTGTCGGACGTACATAAC
>JAUCBJ010005748.1:0-33992 GCA_032718475.1 Nemertoderma westbladi | reverse complement strand
GTTAACCCAGGAAGTTGTTGATATAGTGCCATATTTATGGATCACAACATTAACCTGACTGTTACCTCCCACAAACTGGGCAACCTTCTTAATTGGGGCTCTGTTAACCCAGGAAGTGATGTGTTGTATGTATTGTATGATTGTGCATTGTGTTTGTATATATATTACTCCTAAATACAAAAAAAATTTAAATATTCCACAAAATACCAAAACAATGACAAAAAACTATTATGCAAAAACAAAAAAAATATTATCTAAACACAAAAAATTCAAGAAATGTTTATATACATATGTAATTAATTATTGCTTCATGTTTATATTATATATGCATATTATTATAACCCTTTCAGTATTTTCTCTATTGTCCAATAAGTTATTGTTAATACTGGTTGGTTATTTGATAGTGCAGTAACCTACCATCAGTATTTTTTGTATTACATATATACATACATACCGATTGTTCAAGTGGAGTTACTATATTATGTATGATTATGTGAGTTCTTACTTACTCAATAGTTATCTAACATTTATTCCACCATATACCTTGGCCTTGTCTTCATTCTGAGCAGTTCCCAATAATGGTATAGTTATTGTGTTACAGGACATACCAACCAAGGCAGTCACTTGTCTTTCTTTATATATCTTTCAAGCTTTTCCTCTCGGATGTCATTATTACTCCACCAAATGTGTGTTTGTTTGTCTGTATGTCTGTCTGTCTGTTTTTATGTATGTTAGTCACTCTGTTCCATGTATGTCTGTATCTGTTATGTATTCTTTGTCTGATGGGCTGTCTTTCTATGTGTTTTTATGTCTGTTAGGATGTCTGCTCTATATCAGTCTGCTTGTGTCTGTCTCTCCTTATATGTATGTTTGTATATTAGTCTGCTTATGTTTGTCTCTATCTATATGTCAGTTTGTCTAATTTCATGTCTGTTTGTCAGTTTTTTCTATATATGTCTGTATCTGTTTGCTAATGTCTTATGTATTGTTTATTAGTCTGGATGTTCTTCTGTTATTCAGTTTTGAGATCTGTCTGTCCATTTGTATGTATATCTGTTGGTATATGTATTTGTTGTATGTATTACTACCTGTCTGTTTTTGAGTTACTCAGTCTGTTCTATATCTGTCCTGTATATAAGTATGAGGTCTGTCTCTATGTTTGTATCTCTGTCAGTAAGGTATTTGATTTATATTGGGTGTATATTTTATTTTTATTTTTTTATATTTTCCTTTAGTCTAGACCACGTCACTGCTACACCATTTACATTATATAACATTACACCATAGAGCATCACATACATGCTATTACTACATACTATAGTAGGCATATTTACAATAGTAAAATCTATTTTACTGTTCTTTTAATGTTCTTATTTTCTTAATATAATATTTACAGTTGCGCTTTGCTTATTATTTGTTATTATTTTCTTGTTATTATTTTATTTTCTAAATCATGGGGACTGCTCTAGTTTTGAGTCGAGCATTGCGCGCTCTGACTAGACCCAGGAACCATGATTCAGTACCATATACCTCATGTATCTCTTTTTTTTACTTTATTTTAGTATAACATTGATATTATTATATATTTTATTGCTATGTCTTATCATTTGTATACTAATAATCATAGTTAGTTAGTTACCTAACATACTAATATAGTTTCAGTTTTCCGTTTACTAACTTGCTTGAACTCATCTCTTGTTGAGGTGATAATTATGTTTATTTACTTAATATATTTTACAATAGAATTACTACAAAAAAAAGATAAAATTACGCAGTTTAATTAAATACAAAATTACATTGGAATTTATTTATATATATTTCTGTATGGTAGGAAATCCACTATCATTTGTAATATTGAATTTTATTTAATGCAACTGATACCAGTCTAAAGTCTGGATAAGAGGATGATAGCTACCAAAGTAATAAATTAATGCACTAGTTAATTTATCTTTCAGATCAACCAAGATATGTTAGAATGCAGCATTTCCCTCAAGATTCATACTTGATGATAGGCAACATATGTTGGATAGAGGATACTAATGACATGCACTCAGCAACAAACAGATTAACGGAATCAATCTAAACTCTTAACCGAAATTACATTGACTAACTCAAATCACTCATGGACTGGAAATATTCAAACTTAAAATATTTAATTTAGTGGTGAACTCCTATGCTGTATGTGAATATTTAATTTAGTGGTAAACTCCTATGCTGTATTTTAATATTTAACTTAGTGATGAACTCCTATGCTGTATATTTGTATATTTGATATATCTACCATACATATGAAATATATATATATGTTTATTTGGTGTGGAAATGTACTGTTATATAATCATCTGGTATATTTAGAGCTATCTAATAAACAATATTTGTTGTCAAATTTACAAATATATTATTTGAATATGCCCCTTTCTGTCCCTTTATCACAGTTGCTATTTATAATGACATAAAGGGCCAAACCTGAATAGTATAGGATAGGTTTTGAATGTTCGGAATTTAGCCCGCTAAGACTAGTAAAGTAATGTTGTCCTAAGTATCACGGTTACAATCGCAAGTCTGATAATTAGCGAAATATATAAAATATTTTAAATCGCGATTTTGACCATGAAGAATTCACTTAATTGAAAAAGTTTAAAAGTCAAAAATGTTTAGAATCATCGATAATAGGGGGGTAGGCGAAATATCAAAATCCAAAAATGGAGGGAAATTTGAAATGATTTTTTTGCATGTACTTTGGGCCCTTATAACTCCCGAACCGTTGGTTCAAATAAAAAACCGATTTCAGATTCGGGATCAGCATGCTCCATTTAGATTATAAAAATGTTTTGAAAAAATTTCGACAAGATTTGGTGTTTGACAAAAAATTAAAAAAATTAAATTATTATTCCAGAACTTTAATGACCTATAAAACCAGTCCGGTTTGACGAAACGTAAATCTGACTCGATATTCGGTGCCAGCGACCTCTAATTAACTAAATAAAAAGTTTTCAGCCAATCTCAGGATGATTTAGTGTTTACCAACCTTTTCTAACCAAAACAATAAACAATCACTTGACTAATTGAGGAAAGGAGCAGGTTACAGAGGCGGGAGTTTCTAACCAAAACAATAAACGATCACTTGACTAATTGAGGGAAAGGAGCAGGTTACAGAGGCGGGCTTTTCTAACCAAAACAATAAACGATCACTTGACTAATTGAGGGAAAGGAGCAGGTTACAGAGGCGGGAGTTTCTAACCAAAACAATAAATGATCACTTGAGTAATTGAGGGAAAGGAGCAGGTTACAGAGGCGGGCCCTTTCTAACCAAAACAATAAACAATCACTTGACTCATTGAGGGAAAGGAGCAGGTTACAGAGGAGGGAGTTTCTAACCAAAACAATAAACGATCACTTGAGTAATTGAGGGAAAGGAGCAGGTTACAGAGGCGGGCTTTTCTAACCAAAACAATAAACGATCACTTTAACTAATTGAGGGAAAGGAACAGGTGACAGAGGTGGGAGTTTCTAACCAATACAATAAACGATCACTTGACTAATTGAGGGAAAGGAGCAGGTTACAGAGGCGGGCTTTTCTAACCAAAACCATAAATGATCACTTAACTATTTATAATGAAATCAAGGGCCAAACCTGAATGATATAGATAGAAATAATGATGTAGATATTAATGATTTTCAATGAGGAACACGCTGGTTTTTAAATTTCGAAAAAAGACCCAGTAGATCAGGAGATATAGAAATTTTTGGAATGTTCGGAATTTAGCCCGCTAAGACTAGTAATGTTGTTCAAAGTATCGCGCTTACAATCGCAAGTCTGATAATTAGCGAAATATATGAAATATTTTAAATCGCGATTTTAACCATGAAGAATTCACTTAATTGAAAAAGTTTTAAAGTCAAAAATGTTAAGATCATCGATAATATGGGGGTAGGCGAAATATCTATATCCAAAAATGGCGGGAAATTTGAATTGATTTTTTTGCATGTACTTTGGGCCCTTATAACTCCCGAACCGTTGGTCCAAATACAAAACCGATTTCAGATTCAGGATCAGCATGCTCCATTTAGCTTATAAAAATGTTTTGAAAAAATTCCGATAAGGTTTGGTGTTTGTTAAAAAAATAAAAAAATAAAATTATTATTCTCATTTTAAATCGCGATTTTGACCATGAAGAATTCACTTAATTGAAAAAGTTTAAAAGTCAAAAATGTTTAGAATCATCGATAATAGGGGGGTAGGCGAAATCTCCAAATCCAAAAATGGCGGGAAATTTGAATTGATTTTTTTGCATGTACTATGGGCCCTTATAACTCCCGAACCGTTGGTCCAAATACAAAACCGATTTCAGATTCAGGATCAGCATGCTCCATTTAGCTTATAAAAATGTTTTGAAAAAATTCCGATAAGGTTTGGTGTTTGTTAAAAAAATAAAAAAATAAAATTATTATTCTCATTTTAAATCGCGATTTTGACCATGAAGAATTCACTAAATTGAAAAAGTTTAAAAGTCAAAAATGTTCAGAATTATCGATAATAGGGGGGTAGGCGAAATCTTAAAATCCAAAAATGGCGGGAAATTTGAATTGATTTTTTTGCATGTACTTTGGGCCCTTATAACTCCCGAACCATTGGTCCAAATAAAAAACCGATTTCAGATTCGGGATCAGCATGCTCCATTTAGCTTATAAAAATGTTTTGAAAAAATTCCGATAAGGTTTGGTGTTTGTTAAAAAAAATAAAAAAATAAAATTATTATTCTCATTTTAAATCGCGATTTTGACCATGAAGAATTCACTTAATTGGAAAAGATTAAAAGTCAAAAATGTTTAGAATCATCGATAATAGGGGGGTAGGCAAAATCTCAAAATCCAAAAATGGCGGGAAATTTGAATTGATTTTTTTGCATGCACTTTGGGCCCTTATAACTCTTGAACTATTGGTCCAAATAAAAAAACGATTTCAGATTCGGGATCAGCACACTCCAGTTACATAATAAAAATGTTTTGAAAAAATTCCAATAAGGTTTGGTGTTTGTTAAAAAATTAAAAAAATTAAATTATTATTCTAGAACGTTAACGACCTATAAAACCAGTCCGGTTTGACGAAATGTAAAACTGACTCGATATTCGTTGCCAGCGACCTCGAATTAACTAAATAAAAAGTTTTCAGCCAATTTCAGGATGATTTAGTGTTTACGAAAAAAATTTTAAATTACATTGGCCCTTATTTACTCTTTATAATAAATCTAGGGCCAAACCTAAATAATATAGATAGAAATAATGATGTAGATATTAATGATTTTCAATGAGGTAGATGCTGGTTTTTAAATTTCGAAAAAAGACCCAGTAGATCGGGAGATATAGAAATTTTTGGAATGTTCGGAATTTAGCCCGCTAAAACTAGTAATGTTGTCCAAAGTATCGCGCTTACAATCGCAAGTCTGATAATTAGCGAAATATATGAAATATTTTAAATCGCGATTTTGACCATGAATAATTCACTAAATTGAAAAAGTTTAAAAGTTAAAAATGTTTAGAATCATCGATAATAGGGGGGTAGGCGAAATCTCAAAATCCAAAAATGGCGGGAAATTTGAATTGATTTTTTTGCATGTACTTTGGGCCCTTATAACTCCCAAACCATTGGTCCAAATAAAAAACCGATTTCAGATTCGGGATCAGCATGCTCTAATTAGGTTAGAAAAATGTTTTGAAAAAATTTCGACAAGATTTGGTGTTTGACAAAAAATTAAAAAAATTAAATTATTATTCTAGAACTTTAACGACCTATAAAACCAGTCCGGTTTGACGAAACGTAAAACTGACTCGATATTCGGTGCCAGTGACCTCGAATTAACTAAATAAAAAGTTTTCAGCCAATTTCGGGACGTTTTAGTGTTTATGAAAAAAATTTTAAATTACGTCAAAATTCTAGAACTTTCGGCCCCTATAAAATTCGAACCGTAGGTCGAAATGCAAAACTGACTCGAAATTCGGAATCAGCGACCCCAAATTAACTTAAAAAAAAAATTTCGACCGATTCTGAGAAAAAAAAAATTTGAGCTCTGAAAATCGGAAAAAACCGCAAGCTCCGCGAGCATCGAAATTTTCAAAAAAAAAAATCCGAAAATTTTTTGTCTCCGATTTCGATGAAATTTGGTATGCTGGTACCGATCGCAATTATAAGGTTATCTTTTGAAGGAATTTTGAAATAAATCATTAGGGGCCGAGCTACGGAACTTTGAACTTTGATTCGAGGGCCCCCGCGGACCCGAAATTTGGGACCTTAAAAATTCGTTTTTTATAAAAACAATGTTAAGCGATTTTGTAGAGAATGAAAAGTTATTTCGACCGTTTCTAGTCTCAAGGTCAGGAGATTTGCAGTTCTCGAGATATTGCGCATTGAATATCGGGTGTTTTTGCGAGTTGCAAATATTCGGCCCCACTTTTCGGGCGGAAGACTCGCTCGAAACAAAAAATTACCCAGATCCAAAAAGTAACTACCCCCTTCGGTCTGTCTATTAAAAAAAGTTTCGAGATCGTAGCCCCGATAATAAAAAAAGTAGCGTGGAATGCCATTTTCGCATTTTTGCGCATTTGCGATATTTGCGGATTTTGGGTCTTCGTTTATCGCAACTTCCCGACGACTTTGGAAAAAAGTGGTTAATATTTCTTGTAGAGCTATCTTTCCTCTATCCAACAACGAAAGAATCGTATCCGTAGGTGAACGCGCGGCCGAGCTATAGGCGTTTCCGTACGGTGACTCTTGTCGCACGAACATGCAAAATACGCGTTTTGCGTTATTGCGGGAAAACGGACGGTACGACCCCCGATTTTTTTTTGATGAATTCGAAGCTCGTCGACATTAGAAACTTTCTGACGAGGGAAATTTCGATTGAAAGTTTTTAAGTTGGTCAACGAAGCCGAGGAAAAAATCGGAAATTTTTTTATCGCATATCGCGACTGCGTTTGCGTGCGTATCGCGCTTACGATGTCGAAATTCAAAAATCGGGCTCAGCTACTTCTCTTAGAATTTTCTCCTCTATCTTTTTCAGTTTCACCATTTTTGCGTAGCGTGTCCCCTTATATGGTCTAGCCAGCTGGAGCCGTAAATTCCTACTAGTTGGGCCTTCTCGGTTGGTGAGGCGACGCCGAATTTTGATGAGAAGGCGTCGCAGGGTTAGAGCAGTCGGGACTCAGCGACATTCAACTAGGGCAACCCCGCGATAAGGTAGAGATACGCTTAAGCGATAGATAGGTAATTGCCACCAGCAATTTATAAGGGGGAAAGAGGCGAAGCAAGTAGACGCGTGTGGAGACCACACTTGTTTTTTCTCCCGAGAAACATCGCGCGCAGTATCCATTCATTATTAATCGTTGTAGATGCGGCCCTTGTAAAATATACGATAGAAATATGTAGTAGTGATGTGTTGAAATTTGGTAAAAGATAATAAAGTTTATTGTGCCCACCCACCCGAAAGTAATTCTTATTCGAATCGTAGGCATCAATTATGGTTAAATATATTGATGGGCCCTCATTTACTATTTATAATGAAATCTCCAAAAGTAATTCTTATTCGAATCATAGGCATCAATTATGGTTAAATATATTGATGGTAGGTAGGTAGTTGAAAACCTCATTTACTATTTATAATGAAATCTAGGGCCAAACCGATCACTTTAACTAATTGAGGGAAAGGATCAGGTTACAGAGGCGGGAGATTCTAACCAAAACAATAAACGATCACTTGACTAATTGAGGGAAAGGAGCAGGTTACAGAGGCGGGCTTTTCTAACCAAAACAATAAACGATCACTTTAACTAATTGAGGGAAAGGAGCAGGTTACAGAGGCGGGCTTTTCTAACCAAAACAATAAACGATCACTTGACTAATTGAGGGAAAGGAGCAGGTTACAGAGGCGGGATTTCCTAACCAAAACAATAAACGATCACTTTAACGAATTGAGGGAAAGGAGCAGGTTACAGAGGCGGGCCTTTCTAACCAAAACAATAAACGATCACTTTAACTAATTGAGGGAAAGGAGCAGGTTACATGGTTAAATATATAGATGGGCCCTCATTTACTATTTATAATGAAATCTAGGGCCAAACCTGAATAATATAGGTAGAAATTATGATACGGATATTAATGATTTTCAATGAGGAACACGCTGGTTTTTAAATTTCGAAAAAAGACCCAGTAGATCAGGAGATATAGAAATTTTTGGAATGTCCGGAATTTAGCCCGCTAAGACTAGTAATGTTGTCCAAAGTATCGCGCTTACAATCGCAAGTCTGATAATTAGCGAAATATATGAAATATTTTAAATCGCGATTTTGACCATGAAGAATTCACTAAATTGAAAAAATTTAAAAGTCAAAAATGTTTAGAATC
Source organism: Nemertoderma westbladi (assembly GCA_032718475.1). Classification (NCBI taxonomy): domain Eukaryota; kingdom Metazoa; phylum Xenacoelomorpha; order Nemertodermatida; family Nemertodermatidae; genus Nemertoderma; species Nemertoderma westbladi. Next base: position 25,594 of record JAUCBJ010005748.1, on the reverse strand, counting down.
ATCGATAATAGGGGGGTAGGCGAAATATCAAAATCCAAAAATGGCGGGAAATTTGAATTGATTTTTTTGCATGTACTTTGGGCCCTTATAACTCCCGAACCATTGGTCCAAATAAAAAACCGATTTCAGATTCGGGATCAGCATGCTCTAATTAGGTTAGAAAAATGTTTTGAAAAAATTTCGACAAGATTTGGTGTTTGACAAAAAATTAAAAAAATTAAATTATTATTCTAGAACTTTAACGACCTATAAAACCAGTCCGGTTTGACGAAACGTAAAACTGACTCGATATTCGGTGCCAGCGACCTCGAATTAACTAAATAAAATGTTTTCAGCCATTTTCGGGGTGATTTAGTGTTTACGAAAAAAGTTTTAAATTACATCAAAATTCTAGAACTTTCGGCCCCTATAAAATTTGAACCGTAGGTCGAAATGCAAAACTGACTCGAAATTCGGAATCAGCGACCCCAAATTAACTTAAAAAAAAATTTCGACCGATTCTGAGAAAAAAAAAATTCGAGCTCTGAAAATGGGAAAAAACCGCAAGCTCCGCGAGCATCGAAATTTTCAAAAAAAAAAATCCGAAAATTTTTTGTCTCCGATTTCGATGAAATTTGGTATGCTGGTACCGATCGCAATTATAAGGTTATCTTTTGAAGGAATTTTGAAATAAATCATTAGGGGCCGAGCTACGGAACTTTGAACTTTGATTTGAGGGCCCCCGCGGACCCGAAATTTGGGACCTTAAAAATTCGTTTTTTATAAAAACAATGTTAAGCGATTTTGTAGAGAATGAAAAGTTATTTCGACCGTTTCTAGTCTCAAGGTCAGGGGATCAGCGGTTCTCGAGATATTGCGAGTTGAATATCGGGTGTTTTTGCGAGTCGCAAATATTCGGCCCCACTTTTCGGTCGGAAGACTCGCTCTAAACAAAAAATTACCCAGATCCAAAAAGTTACTACCCCCTTCGGTCTGTCTATTAAAAAAAGTTTCGAGATCGTAGCCCCGATAATAAAAAAAGTAGCGTGGAATGCCGTTTTCGCATTTTTGCGCAATTGCGATATTTGCGGATTTTGGGGCTTCGTATATCGCAACTTCCCGACGACTTTGGAAAAAAGTGGTTAATATTTCTTCTAGAGCTATCTTTCCTCTATCCAACAACGAAAGAATCGTATCCGTAGGTGAACGCGCGGCCGAGCTATAGGCGTTTCCGTACGGCGACTCTTGTCGCACGAACATGCAAAATACGCGTTTTGCGTAAATGCGGGAAAACGGAGCCCCGGACCCCCGATTTTTTTTTGATGAATTCGAAGCTCATCGACAGTAGAAACTTCTGACCGAGAGAAATTTTGATTGAAACAATTGAAGTTGGTCAACGAAGCCGAGGAAAAAATGGAAAAATTTTTTATCGCATATTGCGGCCGCGTTTGCGTGCGTATCGCGCTTACGAGGTCGAAATTAAAAAATCGAGCTCCCGAGCGTATCTTAGAATTTTCTCCTCTAGCTTTTTTACTTTCACCATTTTTGCGTAGCGTGTCCCCTAGTATGGTCTATCCAGCTGGAGACGTAAATTCCTACTAGTTGGGCCTTCTCGGTTGGTGAGGCGACGCCGAATTTTGATGAGAAGGCGTCGCAGGGTTAGAGCAGTCGGGACTCAGCGACATTCAACTAGTTAGAGTTAGAGTTAGTAGGTACGTAGTACCTAGTTAGAGTTAGAGTTAGTAGGTACGTAGTACCTAGAGTTAGAGAGTTAGTAGGTACGTAGTACCTAGAGTTAGTTAGAGAGTCAGTAGGTACGTAGTACCTAGTTAGAGTTAGAGTTAGAGGGTACGTAGTACCTAGTTAGAGAGTTAGTAGGTACGTAGTACCTAGTTAGAGTTAGAGTTAGAGGGTACGTAGTACCTAGTTAGAGAGTTAGTAGGTACGTAGTACCTAGTTAGAGTTAGAGTTAGAAGGTACGTAGTACCTAGTTAGAGTTAGAGGGTACGTAGTACCGTTAGTTAGAGTTAGAGTTAGTAGGTACGTAGTACCTAGAGTTAGAGAGTTAGTAGGTACGTAGTACCTAGAGTTAGTTAGAGAGTCAGTAGGTACGTAGTACCTAGTTAGAGTTAGAGTTAGAGGGTACGTAGTACCTAGTTAGAGAGTTAGTAGGTACGTAGTACCTAGTTAGAGTTAGAGTTAGAGGGTACGTAGTACCGTTAGTTAGAGTTAGAGTTAGAGGGTACGTAAGTACCGCTAGTTAGTTAGAGTTAGAGGGTACGTAAGTACCGGTTAGAGAGTAAGAGTTAGAGGGTACGTAGTACCGTCAGTTAGTGGAGTGGAGTAGTGAGAGGGTACGTAGTACCGCTAGTTAGAGTAAGAGTTAGAGGGTACGTAGTACCGTTAGTAGAGAGTTAGCAGAGTAGAGTTAGTAGTAGAATGGTTGTGGGCACCGTAAGCGCCACATAGAAAGTAGTAGCAGTAGAGGGTTGTGGGCACCGTAAGCGCCACGTAGTTAGAGTTAGTAGGGAATGCGCTGAACTTAGTGGGGCACGGGCGTGATGATGTGTGTGATGTAAGAGCAGGGTATGTTAATTAGAGTTAGTGGGAGTTAGAGGTTAGTAAGAGGGTACGTAGTAGTACCGGTTGTGGTTGTGGGCACCGTTAGCGCCACGTAGATAGAGGTAGAGTTAGTAAGAGGGTACGTAGTACCGGTTGTGGTTGTGGGCACCGTTAGCGCCACGTAGAGAGTTAGTAGAGTTAGAAGGTGCCGTGCACAAGAGGTGCCGGGCACAAAAAAAGAGTTAGTAGAGTTAGAAGAGAGTTAGTAGAGTTAGTAGAGTCAGTAGTAGTTCACATAATTAACGTACCCACTCTGCCGGCACTCAGAGCGTCACGTGTAGGCGATGAGACGTAAAGGGGATGTAGAGGAGTAGAGACGGGCACATAGGGTGCCAGAGAGTAGAAGAGTAGAGACGGGCACATAGGGTGCCAGGTAGTAAGTTAGAGAGGTAGTAGTGTAGTAGAGAGGGCACATAGGGTGCCAGGTAGTAGAGTAGAGCAGAGGGGGCACATAGGGTGCCAGGTAGTAGAGCTAGAGAGGTAGTTGAGTAGTAGAAGGGCACATAGGGTGCCAGATAGTAGAGTGGTTGTGGGCACCGCAAGCGCCACGTAGTTAGAAGAGTGGAGTAGAGTTAGCAGAGCTAGTGGAGTAGAGTTAGTAGAGCTAGTTAGCAGAGTTGGTAGACTCAGAGGAGTCAAGTAGAGTTAGTAGAAGTAGAAAGTTAGTAGGAGTTAGTTAGACTTAGTAGAGAGTTAGAGTCAGTAGAAAGTTAGAGGCTCTCAGTTAGAGCTAGAAGTAGTAAGAGTTAGTAGTTAGCAGAGTTAGTTAGATAGTTAGAGTTAGTAAGCTGTAAATAGATAGTATGATAGCACAGGGGTAGCATTAGAGATTAAAGCCTTAGGGAGTGACAAGAGAGGGATGGGGTAACTAGTGCGGAGTGCGAAGAGAGCGTGGGCGCAATTCAAGTGTGGGGGAGGAGAAGTGAGAGGAAGAGTGTGGGACGAGGAGGTCCGGGAGTATGTGAGAGTTGGAGTAGAGTGGTGAGAGTGTTGGGGAAACAAAAATTGTGTGAGAGAAGCGCACGATCGGCCCGACACGAGACGCCAGAGGGTAGTGACATCATACCCATAGGGAGCGGCCTGGAAAGCCGACTCCGAAAAAATAGACCCACCCCACACCCGATAATAGATCGGGATCCAGCGGAATTGTAGCGCACTTGAGTTGGATGCTATCTTCTCACCGGGAAGATAGCATGGGGGGGAGTGTTAGCTTATCCAATTCCGCTAACACAAACCCATAGAGTGAGCCATAAAGCAATATTGGGAGCCTATTGTCAGCCCAGTAAACGGGGACAATAGGCCCCAAAGGAGACACACACAATAAGGGTCAGGGGTTACTCCCCTGACAAGAGAGAGAACAGCAAGGGCGAAGGGAAGCACTTCAGAGGGGGGCAAAGGGTGCCAACAGGGGTATCAACCAATCAGAGGGGGGAAAGGCATCGATTGAGTAGCAATAAGGCCACCGTGCAATATAACCAGTTACCAGTAATCATACCGGTCAGTTATTCAGTTTACTCAGTCAGATCAGTAGGGTGGAACGGGGACTTCTGTCACCGTCCGCTACCGCCATCATACTTATATTACCTGTTGTGTCATACTATATTACATATATATCAGACTATTATACCTTTATACATATTACCCAACATCAGAACTCTTTTACCTTTCACACACGGCGGGGACGCGTGGATAGAAAACCCAAACGGATAAACCGGGATCCGTAGATCCCGTCACATATATAATATATGATATACGATAATATTTCTTTATATATATTTTTTATACATATTATACGTGTTTAATAAGTGATTAGGCAAAAAAAATATACATATATAAACAATTTAGCAAAAATACAGTTATAATTAAATAATCCAACCCGCAATAATAGCGACATTAAATGATATAGGTACTAGAAAAAAAGAGTCATTCGTGCGGTCTAATTGTAGTGGCACGATTTGGTTGCTATACGGAAATATGGGGCAACAGATGTAGGCCTACTGTGTACAGTATCCGTAACGAAATCAGATATTGTGCGCAATTGGGCACCAGTACTAACTACTACGAGGATCGGCATGCTGCATTGCAGCTGCATTTTTAAGAATGCGGAAATCAGTACTGGTACTACTACTGCTATAAATAATCGAACATTGAAGTTCCGTTTTATTCTGGACAATAATCCTGGACAGACTATTTAACGCCGCCCATGCCTTCCCCTTACGTATCCGGTCTTCCTGATCCATGATTCCAAGTGGCAGAAGTTATCAACATGCTCAAGCAAGCCCACCCTGGAGCTCATGTCCTTACGATCAGACATTTCTTGAGGGTTGTCTAGGTTCCCTGTATAATGATTTTGGCCTTCTTGGAGTTTACAAAAAGACCACAACTATAAGCCTTTAGACTCCCTCTAGTGATTCTGACAGTAACCCCTAAGTCATCAGTAAAGTCTAGTCAGTAAAGTAAAGTCAGTAAGGTACTTTGCTGGTCTACTTCTTGTGCCAATAGCGGGTGTTACCATCACCCCATCGTTATTAAGATGGTCTAAATACACCACCTTATAGTATAGGGTCCGAAACTCTAAATAATTTTTATTTAGAAAAGTTACAAAATTCAGAAAAGTTATTTTTAAAACCCGTTTCTGAGGATTTCGTTTTTAAAAATCTACTTAGCCTATCAGCCTCAAAAAGTACCGGTCTAGACCTAATACCTGCCCGTTTTCTTAAGGATGGTGCTGAAGTACTTAAAGTGCCTATTACTTTTATTATTAATTACTCTATCGTAGATAATGTAGTACCAGACGAACTGAAATTAGCTAAGGTTGTTCCTCTGTATAAAAAGAATAGTAAAGTAGAACCCTGTAATTACAGACCTGTTAGTATCTTAAGTATTGTATCTAAAATTCTAGAACGTTCTGTTTTTCTACAGCTGGAGGCACATCTTAGTAGGCTAAATATGATCTATGAACTTCAGTCCGGTTTTCGTAAATCATATTCTACAGACACCTGCCTTATTAACTTAACTGATACAATTAGATGTAATAACGCAAAGGGTTTATATACTGGTATGGTAATGTTGGACCTACAAAAGGCTTTCGATACTGTAGATCACGAAATTCTGCTTGGTAAGTTAGGCCTGATGGGTGTAGGTTCTATAGACTGGTTCAAGTCCTACCTGTCAGACAGAGGTCAAACTGTAGTCATTAGCAAATCGCTGTCTACTGTACAAGAGATTACCTGTGGTGTACCGCAAGGTAGTATATTAGGTCCTCTGCTTTTTGTATGCTATGTAAATGATATGATAAGTAGTATAGATCCCGATTTTAAACTCATTTTATATGCCGACGACAGTGCTCTTATTTTCTCTCATAAAGATCCTATCCATATTTCCCAAAAGTTAAGTGCAGTTCTAGAATCCTGTAATGAGTGGTTGGTTGATAATAAGCTATCCATTCACTACGGTAAAACTGAAAGTATTTTGTTTGGTTCCAAAAGAAAGTTAAAGAAGGTAACTAAGTTTGAAGTCACTAGTAATGGACATAAGATTGAAAATAAAAAGGAAGTTAAATATTTAGGCGCCACATTGGATAACTGCTTATCAGGAGAAAGTACAGTGAAAAATATTTTCTCGAAAGTTAACAGTAGGCTTAGGTTTCTATACAGAAATAAAAATAGTTTAAACACCGACTCCCGCAAGTTACTTTGCTCTTCTTTAATACAGTGTCACATGGACTATGCGTGCTCTTCTTGGTATGAAGGCTTAACCAAACAGCTTAAATGTAAATTACAAGTAGCTCAGAATAAAGTAGTACGATTTATTAAAGACTACAAACCTAGGCACCACCTAACTCCAGATGACTTTTCTGAATCTGGACTACTTAACTTAGATAGTAGAGTTAAGCAGCTACGCCTTAACCATGTGCATAAAGTGTATAATGGTAAATGTCCCAATTACCTAAACCAAAAATTCAACAGAGTACAGTACGCGATACACACTCTTACAGTACCAGAGCTAGTGCTTCAAACTTCTACCTCCCGAATTGTAAATCCTTTGAATCTGATACTTTCTTTTTTAACGGCATAAAAAATTGGAACGCTCTGCCTAATGAAATTAAAAACCTAGATAATCAACATTCTTTTAAATCTGCAGTTAAATCCCATCTCCGTGTGCAATGTAAAAATAGGTACAATAGTCCTACAGTAAGTTATTAGTTTATTAATTATTTACTATTTATACTGTAATTACGTTTTATAATAAATTGTTCTGTACATTACATCTTTATCGTTGAGTCGGACATTGTCACGCTCTCGGTAAAGTTGTACATGTACATAGTGTAATTACGTTTTATATTGGTTTTAGGTTAGCGTAGTGTAATATTGTATTTGTAACCAAGTAACATAAAGGACCCCCTTGGAAATAAGCTGCAAAGCTTTAGGGGTAATCCTATATGTTATGTTGGACAATACCTTTATACCGGTACATTGTTTGGTGTATTTGTTATTGTTTTTACATAATGTATAAATAAATCTATCTATCTACCACCTGGGTGACCTAAGGTACACTATCTGGGTGACCTTTCGCTTTGTAAAATAAACTATGCTACAATTAGTATTATTTTACAATTATAACAATTGTGTTGTGAGTAATGTTGCCTCTCTTATAAGTAAGTATTCGCTTCATATTTAAGCAATTTTGATTTCTGATGCTTAATTTATTAGCTTTTATTAATCTCATACTAGAGAGACAGCAAGCTGGCTTTAAACGAACGTGCTCCTCAAACCGGCACCCTGAGTGAGCGATGCTTTTTGTCATTGCCATGCTTATTCACTCCATGAGGTTGCCAAAGCACAAGATTATGCACTGGCTGGCTGGTCCTCACGGCGAAAGCAATGTCCTGCAAACACAATGATAGAAACACCAACTCCTGGTACTCATGAGGGCCTAGTAAGCTACTACTACTGTATTTATTGAATGGATAGGCCCAAACTGCACAGAAGTATATTACTTGCCAAATTTAATACTCTCTCACTCTATCCCAGACAGTTTGTAATGCATTACCCCGCCAGCTTAATAGCTCGTCCCAGTGAATCCATGGGAATATCTATAAGGTTACTCACTGCTATGTTAGGTGGGAGGCCAGCTGATTGAATTTTAAGCACCGGCCGTTCAAATGTTTTATAGGTTAATAATAATGACATGCAGGGGCTGGTATTACTTTCTCTCAGACTTAAGCAAAGCTGTTCAATACGTTTGTCTATGGGCGGTCTCCTTACAGCCAGCTTGCTGGCTTTTCTAGTTGAGTCACATTATTCTTCAACCAATAATTTACTCTTTTAGACGAATTTGTGCGTTTTTTTTGCCGGACTAACAAATTTTGGCGAAGTTATGTGGGAGATAGGCGATATTTGGAAAGATTCTGAGGCCAATGTTGCTCAGATGACTGAATATCTCAAATAAAAAGTTGATGCATACTCGACGAGTTGAAATCGGTGAAATGCTACATTAAATTTTCAAAACCGCTATTTTTCAGTGACCCCGGGATCGAAACGCCGCAAAAATATAGTATTTTTCGCAACCAAAATTCATGTAGAATTTGTTATTAAAATATTTGCGTACCTGCTTGAGTTTTTGAGATATTGGTTATATTGATTGATATACATACACACACAAATACTTCTTGTTTTTGAACGGCTCAACTCTTGACAAGAACTACCTTGGCCTCTTAATAGGCAGGTTCGTTATTACTACACAGTTGTAGTTAGGTACAAACCTGTGTGCGATCCACGGAGGGCACATTGGGGTAGTCGAAGAAACAAGCCTGAGCCAGTAGTTCACCATCCTGGTCTATGAGAGAAACAGCGAGCACTGCTTTCTCGATAAGTTCCACAATGTTCGCTCTGACGGGGAAACAATAGATATGGGTTAACTGGAGTTGAGCAATGGGAGACAATAGATATGGGTTAACTGGAGTTGGGCAATGGGAGACAATAGATATGGGTTAACTGGAGTTGGGCAATGGGAGACAATAGATATGGGTTAACTGGAGTTGGGCAATGGGAGACAACAGATATGGGTTAACTGGAGTTGAGCAATGGGAGACAACAGATATGGGTTAACTGGAGTTGAGCAATGGGAGACAATAGATATGGGTTAACTGGAGTTGAGCAATGGGAGACAACAGATATGGGTTAACTGGAGTTGAGCAATGGGAGACAATAGATATGGGTTAACTGGAGTTGAGCAATGGGAGACAACAGATATGGGTTAACTGGAGTTGAGCAATGGGAGACAATAGATATGGGTTAACTGGAGTTGAGCTATGGGAGACAACAGATATGGGTTAACTGGAGTTGAGCAATGGGAGACAATAGATATGGGTTAACTGGAGTTGAGCAATGGGAGACAACAGATATGGGTTAACTGGAGTTGAGCAATGGGAGACAACAGATATGGGTTAACTGGAGTTGAGCAATGGGAGACAACAGATATGGGTTAACTGGAGTTGAGCAATGGGAGACAACAGATATGGGTTAACTGGAGTTGAGCAATGGGAGACAACAGATATGGGTTAACTGGAGTTGAGCAATGGGAGACAATAGATATGGGTTAACTGGAGTTGGGCAATGGGAGACAACAGATATGGGTTAACTGGAGTTGGGCAATGGGAGACAATAGATATGGGTTAACTAGAGTTGAGCAATGGGAGACAATAGATATGGGTTAACTGGAGTTGGGCAATGGCAGACAATAGATATGGGTTAACTGGAGTTGAGCAATGGGAGACAATAGATATGGGTTAACTGGAGTTGGGCAATGGGAGACAATAGATATGGGTTAACTGGAGTTGGGCAATGGGAGACAACAGATATGGGTTAACTGGAGTTGAGCAATGGGAGACAACAGATATGGGTTAACTGGAGTTGAGCAATGGGAGACAATAGATATGGGTTAACTGGAGTTGGGCAATGGGAGACAATAGATATGGGTTAACTGGAGTTGAGCAATGGGAGACAATAGATATGGGTTAACTGAAGTTGGGCAATGGGAGACAATAGATATGGGTTAACTGGAGTTGGGCAATGATTGCTCATGATTTTACATCGCTGTATACATCTCAGCGTAATAATAATATTGATACGAAAACATTTATTAATTATTGTTAATAAGGCAAGTAAAAAATTGCAATTGTTCAGGATAGCATATAAAATATATACAGATAGGGCCTTTCTGCAGTAAAATATTGTCCAATAGGCTTATTGGATCTTACTTTATTACGTCATAAACATCACTTCCCATTGGTTAATACATTACATAGACCCTTTCTGCAGTAACATCGAGAGAGATTAACTCTTTTTCAGCAAAATAATGTCCATTGGGATATAGGGCTTCACTTTACCACACAATAATCATCACTTCCCATTGGTTAAAGTGTTCACAACTTCACCAGCTGATTGAGCATGTCTTAAAGTGTGAAATTACGTATAAAAAAGTAAAATCCAACAAAAATCGACTTAGGGCCTTATGACACTTAAGCTACGATTTGAGATAATTATACCATCGATAGGTATACACAACACACACAGCACGAATATTTTAATTTGAAATTATTATAATTTTACCTGCCGAATAACTGTTCCGTGGCTGAGTCGACGAGACTTAGAATGTTAGGAGCATCCAACGACTCGGTACGTCTCGCGCTTAAACGCATATCTCCTGTCTGTTTCCCACCGGCAGCAGGCATATTGCTTATAGACACAAGTCCAATTTCAATCGGGTTATATTCATGAAATAAATCGAAATGTCAATATACAAACAATTAAATAAAAGTATAAGTAATTAATTTGTGCTATATCAAATTTATACAATTAAATTAAATCTTTTATTCCAAAATTGTAACATTACTCAACGCCGTTAGTATTAACAGCGAGTTGTTATTTAGCACTTTACAACTTTAGAGGACATTACAGCATTGTATTGGCCTGTACATTTAGTATTGTATTTGGTGTTATTGTTTACGTGACGACGCATGACGACGTTAAGTAAAAGTAATGTCCACTAAGGGGACATAACTTAACGCCGTCATTGGATACCACGTAAACAATAGGTGGAAATTTGCCTGACAGCCAGATATGCCTACTGCATTACCTACCGGGGTATAGCTATTAATAACCAGTAGGGAGGGTGTCGTCGCGTTACAGCTAATGTCGCGTTACGGCTAATTTTTTGAGAGATTAGCCGTAACGCGACTTTCAAAGTCGCGTTACGGCTACTCTGAAAATTAGCCGTAACGCGACATTAGCCGTACCACCACTGCGCCGTAGGGAGTAGGGCCTAGCTATATTATTATAACATGGCTCCAAACACCGCGATAAATATAAGCTAACTTATTTATAACATAATTGATATTTTCTTATATTGTATCTTATTTTCTTATATTCTTTATTGATACTTTATGTCATTCTTACAATTATTTATACAGCAACTAATATAATTTGTGCAGTTTCTACCACTTATAAAGTATATATACAATCATTTCGTAATGTTTCACAATTTTGGAATAAAACTACATTCATACTTGTTGCAAAGTACTTTACAGTGTTCTGATTCTCGTGGCTTTATTTTCACTCACTCACTAACGTTCGTTCGTGTAACAAAGCCACTCAGATCATCACACTGTAAAGTGCTACTTTACACACAAGTATGTAAATAGTTATTACTTGATAACAGTTGTATGAATTGTACAATCTAACAGCTACAGGAGCATGCAGAAACCTTAGTAACATAGAAACATACTGCCAATAACCTGTCATTAAAATAAAAGCAACTAGGCCTATACAATGCAGTGGGAGCAGCACTTTACAGTGGAGCTACACTCATATTTAGCCAGAGGAATGCCCGGCCAAACTGATTGCATTTCTTGAAACGCTCAAATTAAAACGGGAAATTACAATATGCAGCCTGAGGTATGTTCTAACAGGTTAAGGATCGCATATCTCCTTTGGTTATCGACTTTGTTACTTACAGCAAACTCATTTTAAAAGAGCCGTAATCAAAATTCATAACTGTCAACCATAATTTAAAGTAAAGCTGTAAATCTAATAAGGAAACCTGGCACAGATTGTGATTAAATTTCAGAGTTTCCTGTAGGCCTATTGCTTACTGTAGAATAGAGCATGCAATTTACTGTTTAAAATGTTTAGGGTTGCCATAGTGACAAAGAGGATAATAGTTGATTGGGAGTTGCCAGGCGCATTTATCAGCTGGGTTGGAAATCTGAGATGTTCAACCAATCAGAAATAGCAAGAGGATTTATTATTATTTTTTGGGCTAAAGTACTGGAACATTATTATTCCCAGATAATATTCACTCCACTGGTAGTAAAACTTCCCAACAACGCAGTCCTCGCCGACCAGCCACTGGTCTTTTATCCTTTACTTTCCAGCCTTGCATTTTTCAATGCCGGTTTGTGACAGTGGCTCTTGATGTATTTACATTCTATGATAAAAATTGCACATTTTTATGAGTTTTTTTTACGTTATTCCTGACAAACTTTACGGTATGTTGATAGAAATTTGAAAATGGGTATTCCTCCGGTCTTCATGGCCGCAATTTTTTTTATCCCACTCTTGTAAAAATGACTTCGTCGATTTTAAGTCGTAAAAGCTATATAGTTTGCATTTTAAAATACAAATTACAGCAATGTGCAAAGTATTTAATGTGTATGTTACACATTATTTACCGGTAATACACACCAGCTGTTTGTTTAGTGGCTCACTACAACAAGTAGAACTCCTATGATGCAAAGTGCTACTTGACAGACAACAATAGAGTTGGTGCGCGAAAAAATTTTTGTTGGGCTAGAAACCATTGAATAGTATAATGGTGCCCTGAAACGAATTGCGGGGTGTGTTTTTTCTACAAACGCAAGGAAACGGCCGAAATAGCGAGTTTAAGTAAGCACGGGAAGCCAATTTTGAAAATCGACTGTGATTGGCTGCTACAAATTTGACGTCATTACAAAGTGCTCTGATGATTTCTTACCTTGGTTTCTATTGATATTGGATTCAAATACACATTAAATCTCAATCATTTCACACGTGGCTTATATCAATTGAAAGCGGGGAGTCTTGGGCGTCTTTTGGCACTATAATTAATTGAATTCATAGTAATGAACATTGATAAAATGCTGTTTCCAGCAGTATTTCCAGCAGCAATACTGCATTCCAACTTCCGAGCTGTATTGAGTACGGTAATGCCTACAGATTAGATTTAAAATAATAATAAACTTGTAATACAGGTCAGCCGGTAATATAATAATTGATAAGGCTACTCGAATAATAAAAATGTCTACCGGTCACCGGTAAACCAAATTTGATTAAGTGAGATGCAATACTCAGATTCAGCAATAGGCTGATAGGGCTGACTCAAGGGGTCCTATAGGATGCCTTGAATTCTTGTTTACCAGTCAGGCCATCTGTCGAGATTGCAATTGTGAACAGCATTTTAACAATCGTCTTCATCATCAATTTAATTAATTGTGGTGTCAAAAGACGCGCAAGACTCTCCGCTTTCAATTGATATAAGCCACGTGTGAAATGATTGAGATTTAATATCTATTTGAATATAGATCGAAAATCTCTACCCATCAAAACCAAGATAAGAAATCATCAGTACATCACTTTGTAGTGACGTCAAATCCTCAAATCTGTAGCATCCAACCACAGCCGATTTTCAAAATTGACTTATCGCGCTTACTTAACTTAAACGACCGTTTCCTCGTGTTTTTACAAAAAAACACACCGCGCCACTCGATTCAGGGCACCTTATTACCCCTCATTCGGTTGTTATTAGCCCAATTTTTTTGCACGCATCAACCCTATTTTGTGGCAGGGGGGGGGGGGGGGGGGGGGGGGTTGTAGGGTAGGGGTCAAGTATAATCATAAAAAGCGCTACGCAATATAAGGACGACCTAGTGAGAATAATGGATTGGTGGAGATTACAAAACAACAAGTATGTTTGGATCTTAATTTTTGAATGACACACTTTTATAATTATTTACGTAATATATTTTTTCAGATATGGAATCCTCAAACGGCAAGATTTATAATCATAATACCACGAATGGCGTTCTTTAGTCTGCCGCTTGATTGCCAAATGCGAATTGATTTGCTTTGTGAGGGTTAGACCCTTGTACAAGTAGTACAATCGTACCAAGTCTCTCGTCTGCTGCTAGAGGGTGAAATTTATCAGAAAAACTTCCAAAATTACTGTGTATTATTTAGAGACTCCCTTATTAGCTCAGACAATATCCCGCGTTCTGAAATCAACTTTAGTCTCTATAAATATAATAATAAATATATATTAGAAAATAGATGATCATGATAATTATTTATTATTAATTAATTAATTAATGGAAAGATATGAGTTTATTTGTCATTTCATTTTCACCGACTTTTCATCGCTGTGGTTATAAATATTAATAAAACCGCCATCACCCTGAGAGGAACCGTGAGCAAAATAAGGTAGAATGGTTTGGTGAACTAAACTCCGGGAACAAGCAGACAGTAGCCTCTCGGAGAGAGCCGGGGCGCCGTTGATCTCAAGCAGAAACACCTTCCCTGAGTCGTCCAACAAAAAATCAAACCCAAATAACTGAAAACTCGAGTAAGATAAATCGTTTGTGCTGAGATGATCTTCCACACTCAATAAACATTGTAAGATGATGGTCTTAATTTGCGGGAGAATGTCTTCCTGGAAAGATAAATTAAACTCGCGGCTTAAAATATCAGAAAATTCTTCGAAAAATATTTCGTTGGAAATTTCGAACTTCCCGAAATTTTCCGAGGCTTCCACCTGGAGGGCGTGGTTAGTAATATGTGCCGGAGTATCTGAGAAATTGTCCGGTTCATAGACTTCGGAAGATGTCCGGAGGACACCCTCGCGGTAAATAAAGATATCGTAATTGTGGTCGACTAATACCCAGCAACGGACGTCGAACTTCCGACCCCCAGGGGGCAGCAGCATTGGGTTGGTCACGTAGCGCTGCACCGCGTGCCGCGTCCCGGACGAATCAACGAATCTCTTTACGTCGGAAAAACTACGGGTTATTAGCATCCCCTCGCCTTTACCTCCGGAAGTCGGTTTAACGATCCATACACTTAGTCCGTCCATCGCCTCCTCTAATGCGTCACTGTCGTCATCTTTATGGACATTAACGCCCATACAGTTCTCTACAACCTTGGGGTTTATCACCATGGTTGCCGGCCACCATTGGTGGTGAGTCGGGCAGTGTTGCCGCAGCATGTCGCATAAGGCAGCCTTCCGGGTGAGTATACCGTTGCCCCTGTAGTAATTGACCAACTGTACCGCGTTCGTGTGGCCCAGACGGCTGTACGGCAGTTTATTTCGATCGCCCAATATCAGATTGAACCGCATCGATTCCGGATTGAGGCACTTCCACCCCAACACGATAAGATAGTCAGACACCGCTTTGTACAAGGTGCTGTTAGAATCTCGTCTTATAAATGTTAACATGTTAGTGTCTACGAATAATGGTGAAATTAACTAAACCATTAATTAATTATTACTGCTACCGGTACATTATTAAGTTTTTCTCCACTGGGGATTTCGTTTCGATTCAGCAAGCCAAATCAGTGAACCACTATCATTACAGCATTATATTATCTGGCTATGGTTAGGATAGGGGTGTAAAAGGTTACACCGATAACCGACAGCAGACGGTTGACTGCTGTCGGTTGTCTCCTATCGGTTGTCTGTAGTCGGTTATCGGAAGTCAGCTGATGGTTGTCTGCACACACTACGCTACGATACACTTTAAATCGCCCCACAACAAAACAAAAGAAAGAACAAGTACAGGTACAATAATGGATAAACAATTTATTAATTGGTAATAATAATTAATGATATACAAAAAAATAAAGTTCAAGTATAGATACAATAATGGATAAAGAATTATGGTAATAATAGGCACACACCGGTAGTTTCACGGCACACACCGGTAGTTTCACGGCACACACCGGTAGTTTCACGGCACACACTGGTAGATTCACGGCACACACCTGCCAAGGAGTACAGTGTATATCAGTATGTATAAAATTTATTAATAATATAAAAAAGTAGAGGTAGGTGGTAAGGTGGGTGTAGGTACTAAATACCAAAATACCGCTCCATCGCAAATTATCACGGCTGATTAAGTTAGGGAATTACTTAAACAGGGATCATTAAGTTTATGGCAAAATAAAAAATTGTACGACTTTTGTATAACATCTACCAAACGCATGGCACCAACTTTTTAGTTTCCTCGCAGTACTGTGCGTATTCGCCGTTGCCCCCCCAACGTATCTTAGCGGCTTTATCTAACAGAGGAATACCTGACACCTTAATGAGAAGGAAGGCGACAAACATTGGCGACAAAACGGACACGAACTCCCAGGTTCGGAAGTGTGCCGCTGCCGAGATGTACAGGCCGAACCAAAGAACTATCTCGCCGAGGTAGTTGGGATGCTGGGAGATGGACCAGAGCCCGGTGGAGATAAAGGCACCCGCGTTGGCGGGGTCCGAGCGAAATGATCTCTTCTGGGAGTCGGCGACGGCCTCTAGAGAGAAACCAATGAGCCAGACCAACCAGCCGACGGCGCTGACAACAATAGCAGGAGCAGTCAACCAATCAGTGTCAATGGACATCACGTTCATAATGATTGTAGGAGCTAAAGTAACAGCAATCCAGACGCCTTGGATTGTCCAGTAGATAAAGAACTTGCCGGGGTTGTCTCGAACGCCGTCGAAACGTTTATCCTGTTGGTCGTTTATAATCCGTGTGACCAGATACAACCCCAGACGAAAGGCCCACACGGTTATCAGACTGGCCTGGACCACCTTATATGCCGAAAAATCTTGGATAAGACTCACCCAGGCTATTGTTACGAAGGTTATTGATGCGGTGATGTCGTAGAAACGTTCTGTTCGCAAGGAGCAGGCGAACAACCAACCGATCCACTGCACACCGAAATCAATCCCTATGCAAATACAGACCATTTGCCAATTGTATTTTATGCTACCCGCGTTCCCCATGGCGAAAATTTGTTAATACAGTAGTATAATACGGCAGGCAGTACCAGAGTACGGGTAAAGTGGAAGTACAGAAGAAAGCTAAAAGAGTAAAATGCAATGAATCTATATCTGCAATGACTGTATCTGGTTTGCAATATTATATACGTGTATGATTTCTACGGTACAGATACCACATCTGTACCGTAGAAATTATATTAATATTGCAAACCAGTAATTATGAAATTCACATTATATTAATTATTATAAGGCTTATTATGTAGGTAATAGGTGATAGCCAAATGGAATGTACAGTACTTAAACTGGAAAATCACAGGAGATTGCATGATAGTGGTGCACAAAATGAACTTAAACCATTCCTTCCAGTGTTACTTTTTACTGACTTTTTATAAAACTTTAATTGACGATATAACTTCCAAGTTGAAGCTCCCGGAAACGGATGCATACAAAAAAAAACAAAAGATCGATGTCAAAAGACTGGATATTCCGCCCGAATTTTGGGAGAATCAGGTTTTCACCAACAAAATCTGGATGGGCCCAGTCCCAGGTCAACCATTACGAGTACGACACGTAATTTGTAGAACGTCCGTCCACGCCATCGTCTGTGTCAAACACCGGGTTATCTACTGTATCACCAGGTTTTCACTATCTAGCCGTCTAGCGGCAGATGGGGGAACTGTGGACGACTCTGCGACTCCTAAAGATACAGCCTATGCGGTAGCAGCATCTTTCTTCACCATAAACTCCATCTTTACAGAACTGCAGCGGCGTCCGCATTACACCAGTCCGCAGTTAGAGGGTGAAATGTCTGAAAGTGAACATTTTCTCGAAATTTGGTTATTTACAATCCGTGTTAAAGCTTTTGCGGCAAAAATGTGTCGTTTTTGTGCAATACGCGAACTTCTCTAAAGCTGGCATTATCTCGAGGGATTGGAGAACATATACAATTTACGCCCTCTACACAAGCGTTTATTTTGGTACAGAGCTATAGTGACGAAATCACCAGCCAATACAAAGTATCAAATAATCGAATAATGTAGGCCTATCGAATAAATACAAAGTAGCCTACCCACTCTCTGCCATAGAATTCAGTCTCCCACATCCGGTGGGTCATACGCCGCGCTAGACTGGTTTCGGCTGTGTTCATATTTTGTACGGGCTGTCAGACATCATAAGACACGTAAATTAACAGGTTAAACTGTTAAAGGTCTAAAAGCGCGATCAATCCGCTTAAGTTGAACTTTGAACAGTTATCTCCTGTTGGGGCGCTGTTTTATTTTATGATGGTATATCTCTGTTCTGTTACAGTCACTCATAGGAAAGTACAACTTTTCGCTATGGAGACCATTATCATAATGTACTATAACATATATTTAACTCGCCGTTACCCACCCCACAACAATTCATTTATTTGATAAATAAAATCAACCAGCCTAAAAAATACCTACGAACTAATTGTTATAGATTTATTCTAGAATTATTAAAAACAAATTTACAAATAATGTAGTTAGTGTGTTAATTTAGTGAGGCGTTTAGTTTTAATTAGTTACATACTGTAGGTATACAGAAAAATTTCCGTTTTCTAATGCAACGTGTACCGGTGTACACACTCACAGCCATTACAGCGTTCCTAATTCACCTCGGCGTTCGTTTCTCATTTTATCACTGTGAACTATTGCTGAGTGTTTGTCAGGCATTATTACTATGCCCTGTGTTCCCACTTTTTGAACAATTATTTGACTCATGATAAAACTAAAAGTCATAAAAGTCAAAAAAATTAAAATTAAAAATTAAAAGTCAAAGTCAAAAAATCGCCCATGTGAAGAATACCAGGATTTCACTTTTCGGTCGACTTTTTATTGGAATTTTTTAAATGAAGATTTTTTTATATTTTTAAATTTATCTTTATTAAGTGTTTTATAGCGCTTATTTCTGTTTTATAATCTGTACATATACTAATTCGTTTATTGTTTTGGTTAGATTCAGCCCTTCCGTAACCTGTGTTTTTGGTTAAAACCTGATATTCTTCACATGGGGGTAACTGCAAAGTGAAATATAACGGCAGAAAGTCTAGTATTCTACACATGGGCCAAAAAAATGACCAAAAGTACCCATGGAATAGTAATTAATGCATGTTAGTCAATCGATGACAATATTACTGCAGTTAAATTCTATAGACTTTTATTGCATAGATTACATTACAGTATTAAAACAATGATAGTGTAGACAAACGCCTTGTGTTCTGTACAGTAGGTACTGTATGAACACTACCTGGATGATTGTTAAAAATAGTTAAAATAATAGTTCCCATGGATATCAGAACAGTTCCCGCCATATGCGATAATTACATGTACATATTGGCTGACCCATACACACATCAATGCGCGGTCATTGACCCCGTAGAATCTCACACCTTACTCACGGTTATACACTCGGAAGGCTGGAATCTAACTCATGTATTTATTACTCATCATCACTTGTAAGTCTATCCATCTTACTGTATTTATGTTCTAGAACATTTATTTAATCTTTACAAAGTTTCACTGCACACTACAGTATATTGCCTTTCATACTTATTGATGTAATACTAATATATATTTTTTTAATTGTTATATATGTAATTACTGTAATATGTTTCTGAGTTGAATCTACCTTGAACATTATTATTATTATTATTTAATTTTTTTTAGAATATTTATTTCATTAATCATTAAACCAGTAATTAATATTTACTTCTTAATGTAATTCTAGAATATTTATTCAGTAGCCAGTATAACATATTATTAATTGCTTGTAATATTTCAGGACGGTAATTGGGGTATAGCCTACTGTACGCCCATGCCCATGCCGCACCCGTGGGCATACTGTATGCTCTGCTCATGGAGCCCAGCAGCTCCCATGTATGCGATTATTTTTAATTTAGGGATCATTCCGGAGGTAATGAGTTCCTCAAAGATAACCCCGAGACCCAAAACGTTCCTCGCTATTGCGGGGAACACTGTGAGAACGTCACGGACCTGATTGTAGACGGACAGATATTCAACATAGGAGGAATAATAGTGACAGCTTTACTGACCCCCGGGCACACCTCCGGGTCTATGTGCTTCTACGCGGAGACGACGAGCGGCGAAAGGAATCCCGCGGTATTTACCGGGGACACGATGTTTACGGCTGGGTGTGGAACGTTTCTACAAGGCCACGGAACGGCGGAACAGATGTATTACTCGCTGAACGCGCTGGGTAGACTGTACCCCTCGACTTCGGTCTACCCCGGACACGAGTACGCCTGCAACAATCTCGAGTTCTCGCTCGCCGTTGAACCGGGGAATAAAGCTACGAAGATTAAACTCAAAGACGCGCAGGCTGCTACCCTCCGACGCCCGGTTAAGGCCGACGTTACCACGGCAAACTTCCCGAACACACCGGTACCGAACCCCTCTACGATAGGTGAGGAACTAACTTACAATCCCTTTTTGAGGGTCAATGAGCGCAATATACTGAAGCATTGCGAAACCTCGGACCCTGTGAAGGCCTTGCATATTCTACGGGAGCAGAAGGATTACTTTAATATCTATAAAGTCTTGCCGCGGAAACCTAAAACGTCGCCCAGAAAGTGTCCGTGCTGCAGGTCGCCCAGTCGCAAGACTGACTCCGTACAGATGTGCAAGTGCTGCGAGTCGCCCGGAAAGAGGACGTGCTGCGAGTCGCCCAGTCGCAAGACTGACTCCGTAAAGATGTGCAAGTGCTGTGAGTTCACCGGAAAGAGTCCGTGCTGTGAGTCGCCCGGTCGCAAGACTGACTCCGTAAAGATGTGCAAGTGCTGTGAGTTCACCGGAAAGAGTCCGTGCTGCAGGTCGCCCAGTCGCAAGACTGATTCAGTACAGATGTGCAAGTGCTGCGAGTACATTCGGTTCTAGAATATAGATGAATACGTGACTGTCTAGTCAGCAACAATTAAGTCGAATAATACTAACTACAGTAGTAAGAGCTGTCTCAATAAAACGAAGTCCTAAATTAGGATATTCCTCTTGTTCGAATTTATTTGTAAGGCTTCGTCGAATTGTCTTAACTAAATTATGTACATCAGAGGTCCAGCTGTTCTTATTAATTCGTGAATACAAGATTTAGGTTTATACTTTAAGCAGTGTTCTTGAGCACCAAAAAAATAGTGCTCTAATAATTGCAGCATGTTTGATTTGGAAAATATAGGTCAAATAACTTTGGCGGAAATTTCCGGAAAATTCCTTGACAAAACTCCCACCCCCTGACCTATCATATGATATAGTCAAAGCGGAAACAAAACTTACTGATTACTTAATTATTCCGAGAGGATGTTTATTTAATACACAATAAATTACGAGTTAAACTAATTATTTAAGCGTTAACTAATATACATATTTATATAATATGACACAGTTATTAAATCTTTACATAAAATAAACAAAACAATCACATTAATAAATTACATTGACAAGGACGCGGTATGCAAACTATAACATAATAGGATATCTTCTTCAATAGCACCAATCATTATGGTTGTATCTTGTATAATGTCCAGATAATGGGGCAACGAAAAACCACCCCTCTCCAGGGAAAATGGATACAAATAACAACCGATTAATCCCAAAAATAAAACTGTAACATGTTCTATTAACTTTAGTTTATTGTTTTGGTTAGAACAACGCTCCTTTCCCTAAACTGAGAATTTAACATTGAGACGAGATATTAATTCGCCCAGATGGGATTTGCGTCAACTCCCCCCCCTCCTCCCTCCTGTCTCGTAATTTCCGTTTATTAACACAGCATATAAAGCACTGGTGGGGCTAGCTTGGTGGATTACGCGCCATGCTTACAATCTATTGGTTGTAGGTTCGAGCCCCGCCACAGTCCCCTCAGTATTTCATTCACTGGGGTCGATAAAATGAGAACCAGTTGAATTACTGGGAGCAAAACCTTCGGGTAGTAGATAGGAGTAGCGCCCACCCCTTCCTTCGGGTAGCAGGTAGAAGTAGCGCCCACCCCTATCTTCGAGTAGCAGATAGGAGTAGCGCCCACCCCTACCTTCGGGTAGCAGATATGTGTAGCCCCCACACCATGTGCATAAACACATAAAAGTGCAATTTATAATAGCATGACTAAGATAATTTAATTTTACAAACTTGACACTACTTGCACCCTTATAATGTGGCTGAGGCATCTTCATTTATAACACTACTGCGCTGTGCGGCCCTTTCATTCCAAAACCCAGTATCTCAAATTTTTCAAAAAATGAGTTTTATATATCATTCGAATCAGGAAACTGTTCTGCGTCTGTCTGTAAAGTTTCTAAGCATTTGAAGAAGGGGAAATAGGTTTTTGAAATTGTCAAAACCGTGTATCTCACCATTTTTAGCACATGTTTAAATTTCAAAACCCAGTATCTGATCTAGTTATATAGAAAATACATATAAAAATTACGTATAACAAAACCCAGTATCTCCAAAAATTGTATGCCAAAACCTGACTATGCCCCATTTTATGAGCAATTACTCAATTCCGGAAAACAAATTCATATTTTAGACAACGTGGGTAATTTAACCTACAGCTTAACTGGTGTAATTTAACCAATAGCTTAACTGGTGTAATTTAACCAATAGCTTAACTGGTGTAATTTAACCAATAGCTTAACTGGTAAGTTTTTGTGGAAATTCATTGATGGGAACATCAATCATGTGTTGTCCAAACTTGTGACAGTTCTAAAAATTAATACTGATGGAGGGAGTTACTGGGTTTTGCGATGAATATATTGTCTATTTTAAGAACGTATTTTATAATTCAAAACACAGTATCTTTCTTAAGTTATATATACCACAACAACTAACAGCTAACAACATGTAATATATTTCACATATTGTGAATTTATTTTTGTCAGCTAATTGCAGCCTTGTACCACCGGGTCCGGTCCTTGGTTTACATTCAGTGTCTATTCCATTCATTTTAAACTGCCCGTCCGTAGTTTATCACCCCCCCCCCCCCCCCCCCCCCCTAATTTGTATAGGTGAGGCGTGTGTATTATGGACATTTCCAACGCATGAATTCCGACCCATGAAAATTTCATTAGACCCTTTGAAGGGTCGGAATTGTCCGGGTCGGAATTGTCTTAACTTCGTGGGCATGCATCATGTACTGTACCGAAGGGAAAACAACAGCTTGCATGGATGAACAATGTCTTAAAAAGGTTCGAAAAGGCTTGAATTAATTGAAACAAAGGTTCGCCAAAAAATTTTTGGAGAAGTTTTTTGGATTTTTGGAGATACATAAAAAACGTTTCATATCAAAACCCAGTATCTCCAAAAAGTTTCATATCAAATGCCTCATTTTATGAGTAATAATTAAATTCTGGTAAATAGATTCCTGTTTTTTATTGGTTGGCTAAATTAACCAATGGCTTCCCTTGGTTCTGACAAATTTTGGGCTCATTTCATAGCTTTGATCATCAATCGCAGAAGGTCCGAAGTCTTTTGCGTTTTTCTCAAAATGAAAAATTTGGGGATACTGGGTTTTGGAATGAAGGGGCCGTGCGGCTAGGCTAGCACAGTGCAGTATTATACAAATAAACTATTCCGACAATTAATTAATAATTCAACAAGGCAATAAATACACTTTATTAGAATAATATATTTAATACTGTAGTACTCTAACCGTATTTTACCAGTATAAAGAAACTATTTTTTGTTCTCTATTAAACAAACTAAATTTCGAGATTAACTATTATGATAATTCATTTCAAAAGTGTTTCTAATACACAAAGTGGTAAGTAGCATCTCGATGGCCTAAAAACAAAATGTTATATTCCAAAATATTCAAATTTTATACCAAAGGGTTTTACAGGCGCTCTCCACGCTCCTGTGATTGGCTAAGCGACAAACCAATCAAATAACAGAGTAATGGGGCAATGAAATGATGGGATATATGAAGACAATTTAAATTGCAATACGGGATATCCCAAATAAAAATATGGGTTTATTGTAAAATAAAATATTCGGAAAATCAATTAATTGATAACAGAAAAATAAAAAATTTACCACATTTAAATGTTAAATTAATTTTAATTCCAGTTCGAGATAAAGGCCCCACAAAACCTGGGTACATCACATAGCTGGGCGAAATCCTTGGGATTTCGTTCCGACACGATTATTTGTACATAAATTGGATAATCGGACAAATATTTTAAATACAATAATAATAATATTAATATTTATTAATAATATTCATTGTATATGTTCAATCAATGTCGCTAAGTAAATAACAATAATTTATTAGTTTAATACTTGGACGCAGGAGACCGACTATCTGGTGGCAGTTCGATTTTTTCAAAATGCTTCCGCGCGTTCCTGATGTTTATCTGAGTAGCGGCGGACGGTATTGTTGTGTCCGACATCACTACCATCACGTAGGTGTGGGGGGTGAACTGGTCGATGTACGCTGCGAATTCGCTGTTTCGAACCTCCATGGACGTAAAGGAGGCCGCCTGTTTACTGCAACTCAACTTGAACTGCTTGATAATGTTGCTAATCTTCTCAAATCTATGAAAATAATGGTCCAGAGAATAATAGATATAGATTAATAATGTCCGCCTCACACGGAGCAACTTGTTGCTGGACTCCTTACACGGATCAACTTGTTGCTGGACCCCCTCACACGGAGCAACTTGTTGCTGGACCCCCTCACACGGAGCAACTTGTTGCTGGACTCCTCACACGGAGCAACTTGTTGCTGGACTCCTCACACGGAGCAACTTGTTGCTGGACCTCCTCACACGGAGCAACTTGTTGCTGGACTCCTCACACGGAGCAACTTGTTGCTGGACTCCTCACACGGAGCAACTTATTGCTGGACTCCTCACACGGAGCAACTTGTTGCTGGACCCCTTCACACACAGAAACTTGTTGCTGGACCCCCACACACACAGAAACTTGTTGCTGGACCCCCTCACACGGAGCAACTTGTTGCTGGACCCCCTCACACGGAGCAACCTGTTGCTGGACCTCCTCACACGGAGCAACTTGTTGCTGGACTCCTCACACGGAGCAACCTGTTGCTGGACTCCTCACACGGGGCAACTTGTTGCTGGACCCCTTCACACACAGAAACTTGTTGCTGGACCCCACACACACGGAGCAACCTGTTGCTGGACTCCTCTCACACGGAAACTGTTGCTGGACCCCCTCACACGGAGCAACTTGTTGCTGGACTCCTCACACGGAGCAACTTGTTGCTGGACTCCTCACACGGAGCAACTTGTTGCTGGACCCCCTCACACGGAGCAACTTATTGCTGGACTCCTCACACGGAGCAACTTGTTGCTGGACTCCTCACACGGAGCAACTTGTTGCTGGACTCCTCACACGGAGCAACTTGTTGCTGGACTCCTCACACGGAGCAACCTGTTGCTGGACTCCTCACACACGGAAACTTGTTGCTGGACCCTTCACACACAGAAACTTGTTGCTGGACCCCCTCACACGGAGCAACCTGTTGCTGGACCTCCTCACACACGGAAACTTGTTGCTGGACCCCCACACACACAGAAACTTGTTGCTGGACCCCCTCACACGGAGCAACTTGTTGCTGGACCCCCTCACACGGAGCAACTTGTTGCTGGACCCCCTCACACGGAGCAACTTGTTGCTGGACCCCCTCACATGGAGCAACTTGTTGCTGGACCCCCTCACAAGGAGCAACTTGTTGCTGGACCACCTCACATGGAGCAACTTGTTGCTGGACCCCCTCACACGGTGCAACTTGTTTCTGGACCGGGGACCCCCTCACAAAGAAATTTGTTGCTGGACCCCCTCACACGGAGCAACTTGTTGCTGGACTCCTCACACGGAGCAACTTATTGCTGGACTCCTCACACGGAGCAACTTGT
>JAUCBJ010005747.1:0-51482 GCA_032718475.1 Nemertoderma westbladi | reverse complement strand
ATCACCCATGGTGGTGAACAGGCATTCCTTTAGGAAACATAGTGGAAGAGTTTACTGTGGAAGATCACCCATGGTGGTGAACAGGCATTCCTTTAGGAAACATTGTGGAAGAGTTTACTGTGGAAGATCAACCATGGTGGTGAACAGGCATTCCTTTAGGAAACATAGTGGAAGAGTTTACTGTGGAAGATCACCCATGGTGGTGAACAGGCATTCCTTTAGGAAACAGAGTCGAAGGGTTTACTGTGGAAGATCACCCATGGTGGTGAACAGGCATTCCTTTAGGAAACAGAGTCGAAGGGTTTACTGTGGAAGATCACCCATGGTGGTGAACAGGCATTCCTTTAGGAAACATAGTGGAAGAGTTTACTGTGGAAGATCAACCATGGTGGTGAACAGGCATTCCTTTAGGAAACAGAGTGGAAGGGTTTACTGTGGAAGATCACCCATGGTGGTGAACAGGCATTCCTTTAGGAAACATAGTGGAAGAGTTTACTGTGGAAGATCACCCATGGTGGTGAACAGGCATTCCTTTAGGAAACATAGTGGAAGAGTTTACTGTGGAAGATCAACCATGGTGGTGAACAGGCATTCCTTTAGGAAACAGAGTGGAAGGGTTTACTGTGGAAGATCACCCATGGTGGTGAACAGGCATTCCTTTAGGAAACAGAGTGGAAGGGTTTACTGTGGGAGATCACCCATGGTGGTGAACAGGCATTCCTTTAGGAAACAGAGTGGAAGGGTTTACTGTGGAAGATCACCCATGGTGGTGAATAGGCATTCCTTTACGAAACAGATTGGAAGGGTTTACTGTGGAAGATCAACCATGGTGGTGAACAGGCATTCCTTTAGGAAACATAGTGGAAGGGTTTACTGTGGAAGATCACCCATGGTGGTGAACAGGCATTCCTTTAGGAAACAGAGTGGAAGGGTTTATTGTGGAAGATCACCCATGGTGGTGTACATGTATTCCTTTGGGAAACAGAGTGGAAGGGTTTACTGTGGAAGATCACCCATGGTGGTGAACAGGCATTCCTTTAGGAAACAGAGTGGAAGGGTTTACTGTGGAAGATCACCCATGGTGGTGAACAGGCATTCCTTTAGGAAACAGAGTGGAAGGGTTTATTGTGGAAGATCACCCATGGTGGTGAACAGGCATTCCTTTGGGAAGCAGAGTGGAAGGGTTTACTGCGGAAGATCACCCATGGTGGTGAACAGGCATTCCTTTGGGAAACAGAGTGGAAGGGTTTACTGTGGAAGATCACCCATGGTGGTGAATAGGCATTCCTTTACGAAACAGATTGGAAGGGTTTACTGTGGAAGATCAACCATGGTGGTGAACAGGCATTCCTTTAGGAAACATAGTGGAAGGGTTTACTGTGGAAGATCACCCATGGTGGTGAACAGGCATTCCTTTAGGAAACAGAGTGGAAGGGTTTATTGTGGAAGATCACCCATGGTGGTGTACATGTATTCCTTTGGGAAACAGAGTGGAAGGGTTTACTGTGGAAGATCACCCATGGTGGTGAACAGGCATTCCTTTAGGAAACAGAGTGGAAGGGTTTACTGTGGAAGATCACCCATGGTGGTGAACAGGCATTCCTTTAGGAAACAGAGTGGAAGGGTTTATTGTGGAAGATCACCCATGGTGGTGAACAGGCATTCCTTTGGGAAGCAGAGTGGAAGGGTTTACTGCGGAAGATCACCCATGGTGGTGAACAGGCATTCCTTTGGGAAACAGAGTGGAAGGGTTTACTGTGGAAGATCTCCCATGGTGGTGAATAGGCATTCCTTTACGAAACAGATTGGAAGGGTTTACTGTGGTAGATCAACCATGGTGGTGAACAGGCATTCCTTTAGGAAACATAGTGGAAGAGTTTACTGTGGAAGATCACCCATGGTGGTGAACAGGCATTCCTTTAGGAAACAGAGTCGAAGGGTTTACTGTGGAAGATCACCCATGGTGGTGAACAGGCATTCCTTTAGGAAACAGAGTCGAAGGGTTTACTGTGGAAGATCACCCATGGTGGTGAACAGGCATTCCTTTAGGAAACATAGTGGAAGAGTTTACTGTGGAAGATCAACCATGGTGGTGAACAGGCATTCCTTTAGGAAACAGAGTGGAAGGGTTTACTGTGGAAGATCACCCATGGTGGTGAACAGGCATTCCTTTAGGAAACATAGTGGAAGAGTTTACTGTGGAAGATCACCCATGGTGG
Source organism: Nemertoderma westbladi (assembly GCA_032718475.1). Lineage (NCBI taxonomy): Eukaryota > Metazoa > Xenacoelomorpha > Nemertodermatida > Nemertodermatidae > Nemertoderma > Nemertoderma westbladi. The sequence goes on along the minus strand of JAUCBJ010005747.1, from coordinate 49,263 downwards.
TGAACAGGCATTCCTTTAGGAAACATAGTGGAAGAGTTTACTGTGGAAGATCAACCATGGTGGTGAACAGGCATTCCTTTAGGAAACAGAGTGGAAGGGTTTACTGTGGAAGATCACCCATGGTGGTGAACAGGCATTCCTTTAGGAAACAGAGTGGAAGGGTTTACTGTGGGAGATCACCCATGGTGGTGAACAGGCATTCCTTTAGGAAACAGAGTGGAAGGGTTTACTGTGGAAGATCACCCATGGTGGTGAATAGGCATTCCTTTACGAAACAGATTGGAAGGGTTTACTGTGGAAGATCAACCATGGTGGTGAACAGGCATTCCTTTAGGAAACATAGTGGAAGGGTTTACTGTGGAAGATCACCCATGGTGGTGAACAGGCATTCCTTTAGGAAACAGAGTGGAAGGGTTTATTGTGGAAGATCACCCATGGTGGTGTACATGTATTCCTTTGGGAAACAGAGTGGAAGGGTTTACTGTGGAAGATCACCCATGGTGGTGAACAGGCATTCCTTTAGGAAACAGAGTGGAAGGGTTTACTGTGGAAGATCACCCATGGTGGTGAACAGGCATTCCTTTAGGAAACAGAGTGGAAGGGTTTATTGTGGAAGATCACCCATGGTGGTGAACAGGCATTCCTTTGGGAAGCAGAGTGGAAGGGTTTACTGCGGAAGATCACCCATGGTGGTGAACAGGCATTCCTTTGGGAAACAGAGTGGAAGGGTTTACTGTGGAAGATCTCCCATGGTGGTGAATAGGCATTCCTTTACGAAACAGATTGGAAGGGTTTACTGTGGTAGATCAACCATGGTGGTGAACAGGCATTCCTTTAGGAAACATAGTGGAAGGGTTTACTGTGGAAGATCACCCATGGTGGTGAACAGGCATTCCTTTAGGAAACAGAGTGGAAGGGTTTACTGTGGAAGATCACCCATGGGGTGAACAAGCATTCCTTGGCTTAATGAGCCTAAAAGAATCTCCCATTCATTTTGAGTTATTCTATATAAAATAAAACCAAATTAATAATATAGCGTGTCAAGATCAAGAAGCCAGGTGGGCTAGGATGATATGGTATATGGTAAGATCTTAAGTGTTGGAGGTACTTGAGTTAAGTGGTAGTATAAGCCATATGCTGTTACCAAGTGAATATTGAGGTAAGACTTACACTTGAAAGTAACTCACGTGGAAATAACAACCCTATAAAAACGAAACAACGGAATTCGAAATATCTTGCGAAATGCGCTGCATTAGTTCTCACAGAAAGAGTTCCTGGGAGAGAGTTGGGCATATTTGTTTACTTTTACTTACAAATGACCATTACAATACGGCTGAACGGATGAGAGTAAGGGGGGGGGGGGGGGGGGGGTGGGGGCAGCATAGCCACAATTTCTTCACAAAAAATCACCGCACCTCACCTTTCTCGTGGGGAAGAAACCAAAACAATAATAACAACACAAACTACTCAGAGCTTCCTAATGCGCAATGTATTTATTTCATTAACCAACCAGGTTATGCAATAAGATTGACAGAAAAACACGGTTTGAAACTTTCGATAAGAACTTCACAACATAAGACAAAGAGCCCGGCAAGATATGTAGCTATCTGATACGAGGGAAATATTCACAGAGTCAGCGAGAAGTTGATTAATCAGAAACTGATCCAACTCACTAATACAGAACCTTCTTTCTGTTTTATGCTAATTTCTGCTTATCTTCCGTCTCATAAACTGGAATCTCTAACCCTTTCCCGGCATCTCATTAGCCTATCTGCGTCGATAAGCCTGGTCGGGGTCAATAAGTGGTCTTTTGGGTCCGAGCGAGTGGGTTAGCGGTCGATCCTTGAGTGTCAGGTAGCCGCACAGCAGTAGCGAGTACAGTATGTGGCCATCCCATAATCAATTCTATAGTGCAAGGCGTCCCGATGGAGCCAAACTTTAGGGTTTTGTGACTGGATTTCTCATTGTTCTGATGACAGGTTATCGGCGTGAATATACCACCGCATTTGTAGATTATGAACAAAGGAATATTCCATAGCACAATACCTACCTAACTACTGTAGTAAGTGCCGTCAGCATTGTATGGACTTGGTTACAATTTGTACATCATTCGATCGATATGCATTTCATTAGGTTGGAATCAGATCAGCACAGATAACAAATTATTTTCATCCGATCAAACTGCTTGATAATTTTACCTAGCTACATCTACATAACATTCTTACAAATTATTTTCTACAGTAACCCACTGTTAACAGAAACCATTTATAGATGGTGGATGTTTCCGTTGACTACATTGACTACCTGAATACAGAGCAGCACAAATTAGTGGTGATTGACAATCGATTTATCGGAAGAGCTCAAGGTAAAAGTTATGACAGGTGTTGTTTATTGATGAATTTTGGCAGATTTTAATGAATTTAACATTCTATAATAAAATATTAAACTAACTCTTTCGATGTAACGGGTATTTTTATCCTGAATTACTTTCAGTTCGTACATCGTCTCCTCCATTTCCTTTTCCGATATAGAAATCCTAAACAGCGGAAAATTAATAGCAGTGATGTCGGAACGATAGGAAAATTAATAGCAGTGATGTCGGAACGATAGGAAAATTAATAGCAGTGATGTCGGAACGATAGGAAAATTAATAGCAGTGATGTCGGAACGATAGGAAAATTAATAGCAGTGATGTCGGAACGATAGGAAAATTAATAGCAGTGATGTCGGAACGATAGGAAAATTAATAGCAGTGATGTCGGAACGATAGGAAAATTAATAGCAGTGATGTCGGAACGATAGGAAAATTAATAGCAGTGATGTCGGAACGATAGGAAAATTAATAGCAGTGATGTCGGAACGATAGGAAAATTAATAGCAGTGATGTCAGAACGATAGGAAAATTAATAGCAGTGATGTCGGAACGATAGGAAAATTAATAGCAGTGATGTCGGAACGATAGGAAAATTAATAGCAGTGATGTCGGAACGATAGGAAAATTAATAGCAGTGATGTCGGAACGATAGGAAAATTAATAGCAGTGATGTCGGAACGATAGGAAAATTAATAGCAGTGATGTCGGAACGATAGGAAAATTAATAGCAGTGATGTCGGAACGATAGGAAAATTAATAGCAGTGATGTCGGAACGATAGGAAAATTAATAGCAGTGATGTCGGAACGATAGGAAAATTAATAGCAGTGATGTCGGAACGATAGGAAAATTAATAGCAGTGATGTCGGAACGATAGGAAAATTATTAGCAGTGATGTCGGAACGATAGGAAAATTAATAGCAGTGATGTCGGAACGATAGGAAAATTAATAGCAGTGATGTCGGAACGATAGGAAAATTATTAGCAGTGATGTCGGAACGATAGGAAAATTATTAGCAGTGAAGTCGGAACGATAGGAAAATTATTAGCAGTGATGTCGGAACGATAGGAAAATTAATAGCAGTGATGTCGGAACGATAGGAAAATTAATAGCAGTGATGTCGGAACGATAGGAAAATTATTAGCAGTGATGTCGGAACGATAGGAAAATTAATAGCAGTGATGTCGGAACGATAGGAAAATTAATAGCAGTGATGTCGGAACGATAGGAAAATTAATAGCAGTGATGTCGGAACGATAGGAAAATTATTAGCAGTGATGTCGGAACGATAGGAAAATTAATAGCAGTGATGTCGGAACGATAGGAAAATTATTTGGCAGTTCATGAAACAAACAAAAGTAACAAAAAAATAAACGAAACAACAAATAAAGGAAACAAAAAAAACCCCAAAAAACGTAGAAAAATATTTACAATGACGAAAAGAAACAAAAAACAAAACCCTGAGACAGATAAACCTGTAAATTTCGTAAGATTTATTATTTACCAAAATGCTTGTTATATGTACTTTTTTTGGTTAAGATAAATATTTTAGGTTTGGATATTCGAAAAAAATTCGATCGATTATAAATGTAAAAATATACAAATCCAATTTCAACTACAATCTACAAACGGGTCACCGATGAATGGTTAGGCCCTTGCACCATTGGTAAGTCGTGCCATAAGTCAAACAAATTATGGAAGCACATTGGATTCTATTGGAGCGTCTGCACTACGCCACTCGACTGGTAAGTCGTGTTACAACCCATGGGTCGAAAGTGATTATATCCTATGTTTCTGCTAGTTTGGGTAGAAATGTGTATTAATAATGTGAGACAGATCTTACATTTTTTTAACAATTGACTATTACAAGTGGAGCACGTGCCTTAATAGTGGGCGATATTGGAATTATTAGTTATAGACCCGGCGAATTAGCTTTTCGCCGGGAAGAAAATACATGGCTAAATTTGGTATCATTAGACGCAGAATTTATCGTTGAATAATATTTTCAGGGGCCTCCAGCACCCCAGCGCCTCCAGTGCCTCACCTTGAGGAATTTTTTTCAGGTCATCAAAAACAAAATTGAATTATCAGCAAAAAATTAATTTTAGAGTGTAGTTGTTTAGAAACTCTTAAACTGTTCTAGAATGTACAGAATATAGGCCTACTGCTGAAGTGTTACATTATAGCCAATCATAACTTACAACGGCAGTACGCCATTCACATAGTAGGCCCATCATGACCTGGTAGGCCTAGTATTAAATGTTTCACCGCATTTTAACTACCTGTTAACCTTTGTAGGCCAACTGCTAAATATCCCTAAAGGGCCATTTCTGCGCTGCTTTTTTTAGCTTTATTTCAAGATTTTTTTAGTTAAAACAATTTCTAGAAATTAATTGCTTCAAGATGAATCTGAGAAATTTCGAATGTTAAAACCTAAATTATAGAATAAAGCTCCAAAAAAATCTTGAAAAAAAGCTCAAAAAAAGCTAGAAAAACAGCTCAAAAAAAAGCTGGGCGAATATCGTCCCTTTCATTTTGAATGAAAGGGACGATGCATGATCGCATGATAACGACATTTTTTTTTAAAACAACCTATATAATACATTTTACTATTATAAATAGAGTGAGCCCGGGAAACGTTGATATAAAATTGGAAACAACGAATCAGGAGCTAGAATTGTTGTTTAGTATGATAGGGGGAGATTTGATTTATATTTTTAAAACCTAATAATCGAATTTGTCTTAAGGGGTTTTAATGCTTTTTGAGTAATCATATTGTAAAAAATGTAATAAATTTTTTTGAAACAACCTATATCCCTATACATAGTTTCCTACCTAATATGTTACATAATTCCAATACCATAACTGTTAAAAAATAATTAAAAAAATTAAAAAAAAAAATTAAGTATTAAAAATAATATATTTTCTAGCACAAAATAAGCCATGCTTCTGTGTTCGGAAATGTTGGCGCCGATGAAGTGGCTATAGTATTTAGTAGTGGGTCTGTGGCTGGGGGGGGGGGGGGGGGGGGGGTATCAAGTAGTCTTAGTATAATAGTAGTATGCAGTTTTAATATTGTTTTAATATTGTTGTTTAATTGCTTATTTTGAAAAAAAAATATTCTAGAACAAAAAATATTTGTTCTAGAACATTTTTTTTTAACCAAACTATAGTTAATATGACATAGAACATTTAAAAAAAAGTAGCAAAAACTAGCAACTACAAAAAAATGGCTAGAGTTCCGTATGCAGTCGCATTTGATATTAATTAATGAAATTATGTACTAATATCACCACTGACTTCATTGCAACATTTCACAAAAAAAATATTGTGATCTAGAATATTAGCTAATCGACTAGCTAGTAATTTTTCAAAACATGATTACTTATATACTAACATTATAACATACTAGGCCTAACTAAAAATACTGCAATTTTTTGTGTTCTAGAACATTAGTAGATATGTTTTTTTAAGGTAGCTAAGGTTTTTTTACTAGCTAGTATTTCTTGTAATTATAAAAAATGTGAAAACATTGAAAATTGAGGTATAAACTGAAATAATGATATTAATGATAATTATATTATAGCATACATTTTTTGCATGGTAACAATGATTTAGGTTATAAATTTTTTATTACTAGCCGTTTTAAATTTGAAAAATGACTAGCTATATGTTCTGGAACATTATATTTTTTATTTTATTTATGTTCTAGAATAGTATATAATAATTATATCTCGTTCTAGAACTCTACAATGTTGCCATGGTAACAATGATTTATAAGGTAGTAGAATAACTGCGGTGTAACTGGTGTAATATCGCCGGAGACACCTTTTTTAAACGCTTGTAGCTAAAGATTAAAAGCAAAAATAAAAATTCTAACTCACCCAGCAAAGAGGAGGGATGTGAAACTGACTCTGTTTCAAATTTCATGCAATCTCATTAAGATTTGTAGAAAAATTGGGGGGGGGGGGGGGGGGGGGGGCAGGTAACTAAATAACGACACTATATTCCAGGACATGGTGTAGTGCCTGTAGAAGCACCATAAAAAAATATATTTCAATTTTAATTAAATCATCGTGTATTTTTAAAAACATTAGCTACCGGTAACTTATAAAAACCTAAAAAAATCTACAAGGTATCAATAAATCGAAAGACAGTCACAGTCATACGAAAACGTCTAAAAATTGTATTAAAAAATGTTCACTTATTGTCACACAAGCTATAGTAGTGCCGAGCATCGCCACGCAGAAAAACTGTTTAGATTCGCTGGGCACAGCCTTGATGGACAAAGAATAGTAATGGTATGTTAAAATAAAAAATAATCTGCAAAATATCACTGTAAAATACCTAAATAAAATAATATATTCACTTCTCATCAATTCATCTTCTGGGACCAACTGACGAACTGATCAACATGTATTCAAAGTGATTTAAAAAAAAATTCTCAAGATGAGTCACGGGAGGCACATTATAACGATAAATGATACGAAAACTAAATTTAGCCATCTTGTATTTTCTTCTGAGTTTGGCAACTTTTGAGCCTAATTTGACTACACTAGTACTATTAGCCCTTATCACACCTAATAACGAACCACATTGGTTATTATTAATAATCTATATATCAATCAGTGTTTGTTATTACTTAGTACAGTAGTACCTATTCAATAATAACAACAGCAGTACCGGTATCTGTTCACCAACCTGTACGCCAGTATAGCTTCCTGTGCTGTTGGACCACCACTTCCTTTCCCTTTACTTTTCTTCCCACCAGACTTTTTCCCACCGGACTTTTTCCCACCTGACTTTTTCTTCTTCCCCATTATAGTTTTATATTTGAACAAGAAATGAAAATAAATATAAAAAGCAAAGAAATAAGTTAAAATTTCTCAAACCTTAAAAAGCTTTTCTAAAACATATCAGTTGTTCAATTACGGCGTAGTGTTTACTATAATTATAATAGTGATGCTTAATTAAGTCCTACAACCATGCTTAGCAGCTGCAAAACGTTATCTGAAAGACGAATTTTTCAGCAAACAGGTTTTATCATTAATATATACAGATAGGATTACCCGCTAATCGGGCGGGAGTGTCGTTGGCATCGTGTTTATATATTCGTAAGTTAATCGCTTACGTTGTAATTGTCCTAAACGGTAGCACTTGATCACAAAAATCACAATATCAAAGGGAGGCAATAGGCCTAACGTACTGTAAATAGGCAGTCAGTGTATCCTGATTATACTGCTTTATCTACGTTACTTACAATGCAACCCGATGCGCACTGTATGCATTTACAATGCAACGTTTACATTACAATATGGCATCCGTTGCCAAGCGATCTACCGCCTTCGCATTGGTCAATACTCAGTTAAATTGTTGGAAGATTTAACCAATAAGATGCGAGCAACAGCTCAGCTTTTTGCAGTGGCTTCCCGTTTTAAAGTTAAAAGAAGTCCACAAAGTTACAAGTTTGATCTGTTTGACATTTTTAAAGTAATTTTATTTTTAAGTTTATGATATGTCTGAGTCTGAGACAGTATGCTATAGAGCCTACATGATATAGGCCTACATTAAGGAACAAATTACTCTAAAAACGACAACTTAAACTTCGAAGTTGTGCTTTATTAACATTCGACCAACTTTTGAGAAATAATTTTCAAAACCAGAGGTGCAATTTTATAGAGTTATTTTCTAATGAACCTGTCCATTAATGTAAAAGGTTAACCTTAGAACATAATTCGAACATAATCTAAATAGTTAAAAATATAAAAAAAAAGAATTTAAACACATTTGAAAATATTAAAAAAATATTTAAATACCGGTACAGTCTCACCAGAATTATATTTTTTTATATTTACCCATTACAGTATTTGTACTCCATAGTTTGTACATTAGCTAACCTGATACACAATGGAACCAATGGCGGTAACAGAACAAGGTCAGAAGGTGTCGGTTATTACGGATTATGCTAGCTACCAAAGCAAGGTGACACCGTTCCTAGACACACCGGTGGTCGGCCCAGCACATAGCCCCGACTGCAACAGTAGCAACAGCAGTATGAGCGGATACGATACGGATAGTTCCTTAAAAGTTGACGATGATGACTCTGATTTACAAGATGAACCCAAAGATTACAGCATCAATAACAACAATAACAACAACATTGTTAAAGGTAAGTTTTGTTGTCTTGAGAAAAATAATTTGAGATCTGTATTATTAGTTGGTTTGGTTTGTCATGGTCGAACTATATAGATTAAAAACCACCGGAAGGGAAGTCTGAAATATTTTAATGAAACCAGTAAATCATTAGGTCGGTGATATGATGGAGAAAGTGGAAAAATTGCTTTAATTGTAGGTTCGTGTGCGCAAGACACTAACTCTGACATAAATCAGGCGAATTAATATCTTGTCTCGGGGTATCAACAATAATGTTAATTATCAGTTGAGAGGACAGGTTACAGGTTTTGCTTATCATAACCCAAAACAATAAACAAAAACACAGGTTACAGTTTTAATTTTGCTCGTAATCCCATAACTGTTATTTGAGTCGATTTTCGCGTCTAAGGGGATGACTTAAGTCAAGATTCCCCCCTCGCGATTATTTTTGGAGTAATGCTGTGAAATGCATTTTTTTCTTCAAGAGTCCCCTATACCTGAACTGGTCCGGTTGAACGCTTTATCGCTATTCTACAGGTCATATTTAAGATTTAGATTGCCTTTTCCCCTCCTTAGACGTCCTTACAGTAGAAGGTAGACAGACAGACACAAACCAACAATGTTCACGAGTTCGTAATGCTGTATACAAGTAGAAGGCCCTTCCAGGTACACTAATCAATTGATTTGTTGAGAATGACGACGCGTGTTTTTCATTATTCCCATGTGCCATAAGTCGGATTATATCTCCGATTTAACAAGTTAATTCTCACGGTCACAATGTCATTAATCACTCTTAACATTTAATTTACCGGCAATCAGTAGATTTGCCGTGGTTAATTTAGGGTTATACTTGTGATGACTGGCGTTTATTTGGTACAATATAAACAGTTGTGATATTTAATTAAGTCGTTTTGTTAGATAATCAATTTATCGGCTTTGCTGACTATGAGAGTTAGGCACTAAAAAGTATGTAATCCGGCTCCATTGTGTCCAGGCAGACTAATAATCCCCCATCTATTTGGGAGAGTTTAATCCGTTTTCTAAATGGGCACAGGTTATTCGTGGCCCCTATTGGGCCCGCTGAATAGAGAATTGGAGTTGTCTGCGCTACGTGAGTAGGTGAGGCAACTTAAAACGCGTTATTCTATAGAATCCGCAAAAACCCGAATCCTATTCAATTTTTATTTTGTGGACATGAGTGACACAATCATAGATTTCTCTCAATCAAAGCAAGCAAACAGTCGGCCGAGGCCGGAGGCGACCCGAAGGCTCCTCTTTCGATAGCTGCTACCCGAGGGTAGGGGCTATTCCTATCCCAAGATTTGCTCCCAGTTATTTAACTGGTACTCATTTAATCGATCCTAGTGGATGAAAGGCTGAGTGGACCCTGGCGGGGCTGAACCTACAACCAATAGATTGCAGCCCCGGCGCTCAACCAACTGAGCTACCCCGCCGTGCGCCGGCGTTCCTCTCAATAAAAGTGACAAAATTGGTCAGAATTCTCCCAAAGGCTAATAAAGTTATAGTTTATGGCAGGTGGGTGATCCCGTGGGCCTTCATACAGTAATTGAAGCATTAGCACCTCTTCTTCATATAATATAGGCTATCCATTTGTGACGTGGTTTGGTGACCTGTAGGCTGTAGGCCTACCATATTGATTTACTTTAAATTTGTCCAATTGGATTTTATTGTGATTTTACACCGCGGACGACCCAATCCACCTCCCGAGGAGACCTTTGGGCCTGGCTTTGTGGCGCTTAACGTAGTAGAATAAGGCAGACACGACAACCTGTAATTACTCCCATCGTATGTCGACTTGCAAGGCCCTACTAATTACACCTCAACAGATTGACTACTCAAACATCCCCTATGACATCTTTCATACATCCAATGTGTGGGTCTTTGTCCCTATTAAGGGCCCTACAGGTGACAGCGATTTATGTCAATCAACATACAGGGCTTCGTTATAACCAATGCAAAACACGATTCGTCAAATGTATACTTAATAAAGCCACATATTTTCACCACCAGGTGGGGTGGGGGTGGGGGGGGGTGTATCATTTTTATAGTTCATGTTTATTATTCATATGGGTGCTAACTTACTGTATCAACTCTTAAACTATATAATTCGAGGATGAACAATAACCATCTTTAATTTTAAAATATAATTATTATACGTACCGGTATGTGCTTTTAATTTCAAAATATACCGCATGGATAATTGATATGTTTTTTTTTTCAACAATTTACTATTTTCATACAGATAGTAATATAATAATACAAAGTATACCATAGAAATGCAATTTTTTAAACTGAATAGTGTAAACTTACAGCAACATAAAATATAAACCACCACCACGCCACGGCAGAAAAATACGAAAAAGGAAGAGAAATTAAAAAATATACCTGCTGCATGATATTACTCATGATAATTTAACAAATTAATGATAAAACATGCCTGATTCTGATACAATAACATTTTCTTACAATCAATTATACGTACAAAAATGCGGTTGTTACACAGGTTGGTTCACTAAACTTAAATTTCATAAACTAGAAACTACTATATAGTATATAATATGGTAACTAAAAAAACAACACAAACATAACATTATGTAACATATATTTCAAGTTTGTACAGACAATAATTGGTGGTTCAAAGAGGCCACCGTAGACAATACATAAAATAACGCAATATATTGAGTTGTATGGCGCAATTGACCACAAATACAAAATAAGTTTCATTTAATATTTAATATTGTTTCATTTAAATTAAATATGAGAAAGGAGCAGGGTAAAGGGTGATTTCTAACCAAAACAATAAACAACACTTTATTACATATGGGAGCAATTTGCGCTGGAGATTACTTTTTCAATAGCGATCAATCTACGCCACTATCTGAAAATACTAAATGTTATTTGTTAATATATTTTGTTCTAAAATGTAAAATTTATACGGAATTTATAATTTTGCAATTATCGTTACTTAACACTGCACTGATTGGTTGTTAATTACACATAAAATGAAAATTAATCTCGTCATTTAGACAAACATTATTCTTCACCAGTATAATATGAATTTAATATACATAATTAAAAAAATAATAAAGAAAACAGAATGATAAATAAACCTGTAATTACTACGAAGGTTAATTATTATTATAAACAAATTAAACATGAACAAAAGTAAAATGGAAAGGAGGAAGTATTACTGTCGAGTAATAACTGCATAGGTTGATATATAGCATATAAACAACCGTTTACTATCAGTAGGTGTTGTATTGTAAACAACCGTTTACTATCACTGTGTTGTATTGTAAACAACCGTTTACTATCACTATGTGTTGTATTGTAAACAACCGTTTACTATCACTATGTGTTGTATTGTAAACAACCGTTTACTATCAGTAGGTGTTGTATTGTAAACAACCGTTTACTATCAGTAGGTGTTGTATTGTAAACAACCGTTTACTATCACTGTGTTGTATTGTAAACAACCGTTTACTATCAGTAGGTGTTGTATTGTAAACAACCGTTTACTATCACTATGTGTTGTATTGTAAACAACCGTTTACTATCAGTAGGTGTTGTATTGTAAACAACCGTTTACTATCAGTAGGTGTTGTATTGTAAACAACCGTTTACTATCACTGTGTTGTATTGTAAACAACCGTTTACTATCAGTAGGTGTTGTATTGTAAACAACCGTTTACTATCAGTAGGTGTTGTATTGTAAACAACCGTTTACTATCAGTAGGTGTTGTATTGTAAACAACCGTTTACTATCAGTAGGTGTTGTATTGTAAACAACCGTTTACTATCACTGTGTTGTATTGTAAACAACCGTTTACTATCAGTAGGTGTTGTATTGTAAACAACCGTTTACTATCAGTAGGTGTTGTATTGTAAACAACCGTTTACTATCACTGTGTTGTATTGTAAACAACCGTTTACTATCACTGTGTTGTATTGTAAACAACCGTTTACTATCAGTAGGTGTTGTATTGTAAACAACCGTTTACTATCAGTAGGTGTTGTATTGTAAACAACCGTTTACTATCACTGTGTTGTATTGTAAACAACCGTTTACTATCAGTAGGTGTTGTATTGTAAACAACCGTTTACTATCAGTAGGTGTTGTATTGTAAACAACCGTTTACTATCACTATGTGTTGTATTGTAAACAACCGTTTACTATCACTATGTGTTGTATTGTAAACAACCGTTTACTATCACTGTGTTGTATTGTAAACAACCGTTTACTATCAGTAGGTGTTGTATTGTAAACAACCGTTTACTATCAGTAGGTGTTGTATTGTAAACAACCGTTTACTATCACTGTGTTGTATTGTAAACAACCGTTTACTATCAGTAGGTGTTGTATTGTAAACAACCGTTTACTATCAGTAGGTGTTGTATTGTAAACAACCGTTTACTATCACTGTGTTGTATTGTAAACAACCGTTTACTATCAGTAGGTGTTGTATTGTAAACAACCGTTTACTATCAGTAGGTGTTGTATTGTAAACAACCGCTTACTATCACTATGTGTTGTATTGTAAACAACCGTTTACTATCAGTAGGTGTTGTATTGTAAAAAACCGTTTACTATCACTATGTGTTGTATTGTAAACAACCGTTTACTATCAGTAGGTGTTGTATTGTAAACAACCGTTTACTATCAGTAGGTGTTGTATTGTAAACAACCGTTTACTATCAGTAGGTGTTGTATTGTAAAAAACCGTTTACTATCACTATGTGTTGTATTGTAAACAACCGTTTACTATCAGTAGGTGATGTATTGTAAACAACCGTTTACTATCAGTAGGTGTTGTATTGTAAACAACCGTTTACTATCACTATGTGTTGTATTGTAAACAACCGTTTACTATCAGTAGGTGTTGTATTGTAAACAACCGTTTACTATCAGTAGGTGTTGTATTGTAAGCAACCGTTTACTATCAGTAGGTGTTGTATTGTAAACAAGTATTGTAAACAACCGTTTACTATCAGTAGGTGTTGTATTGTAAACAACCGTTTACTATCAGTAGGTGTTGTATTGTAAACAACCGTTTACTATCAGTAGGTGTTGTATTGTAAACAACCGTTTACTATCAGTAGGTGTTGTATTGTAAACAACCGTTTACTATCAGTAGGTGTTGTATTGTAAACAACCGTTTACTATCAGTAGGTGTTGTATTGTAAACAACCGCTTACTATCAGTAGGTGTTGTATTGTAAACAACCGTTTACCATCATTAGGTGTTGTATTGTAAACAACCGTTTACTATCAGTAGGTGTTGTATTGTAAACAACCGTTTACTATCAGTAGGTGTTGTATTGTAAACAACCGTTTACTATCAGTAGGTGTTGTATTGTAAACAACCGTTTACTATCAGTAGGTGTTGTATTGTAAACAACCGTTTACTATCAGTAGGTGTTGTATTGTAAACAACCGTTTACTATCAGTAGGTGTTGTATTGTAAACAACCGTTTACTATCAGTAGGTGTTGTATTGTAAACAACCGTTTACTATCAGTAGGTGTTGTATTGTAAACAACCGTTTACTATCAGTAGGTGTTGTATTGTAAACAACCGCTTACTATCAGTAGGTGTTGTATTGTAAACAACCGTTTACTATCAGTAGGTGTTGTATTGTAAACAACCGTTTACCATCAGTAGGTGTTGTATTGTAAACAACCGTTTACTATCAGTAGGTGTTGTATTGTAAACAACCGTTTACTATCAGTAGGTGTTGTATTGTAAACAACCGTTTACTATCAGTAGGTGTTGTATTGTAAACAACCGTTTACTATCAGTAGGTGTTGTATTGTAAACAACCGTTTACTATCAGTAGGTGTTGTAATGTAAACAACCGTTTACTATCAGTAGGTGTTGTATTGTAAACAACCGTTTACTATCAGTAGGTGTTGTATTGTAAACAACCGTTTACTATCAGTAGGTGTTGTATTGTAAACAACCGTTTACTATCATTAGGTGTTGTATTGTAAACAACCGTTTACTATCAGTAGGTGTTGTAATGTAAACAACCGTTTACTATCAGTAGGTGTTGTATTGTAAACAACCGTTTACTATCAGTAGGTGTTGTATTGTAAACAACCGCTTACTATCAGTAGGGGTTGAATCGCGCTTTTCGGTTGTTATACTGTCGGGGTTTATTCCTGTGCCGTTTATGGAACATCGTTACCAGTTCCGTCAGACTCATCGTTAATAGAGGCTGTCGTCGTCGTCCATAGCAACCGGGGGCATCTGTTTGGTTTCCATAGCAACCAAGTGAGTATGTTTGGTTCCCATAGCAACTGAGGGAATCTATTTGGTTCCCATAGCAATTGATGGAATCTATTTGGTTCCCATAGCAATTGAGGGAATCTATTTGGTTCTCATAGCAACCGAGGGAATCTCGTATGTACTCATAGGAACTTCGACCCGCTGCATTTCTATAGTGACCTATGTCTATTGGAGTCAATTGATTACCATAGCAACCGGGATTCGATTGGTTACCATAGCAATCTGAACTCGGTTGCTCTTGGTCTCCATAGCTACCGGGACTCGATTGGTAACCATAGCAACCGGGACTCGATTGGTTGAGCCGGATTACGGGCCTGGCTGGATTGAGTCCCGGAGGAGGTGATAGGAGTCCAGGGGGCATAGGGGTGGGACTAACGGGGTGGGACATATATGGGACACCGGGGCTAATGGGATGGGACATAGAAGGGATACCAGGACTATTGGGACGGGACCGCGGCATAAATGGGACACTGGGGCTATTGGGACGGGACCGGGGCATATATGGGACACTGGGGCTATTGGGACGGGACCAGGGCATATATGGGACACTGGGGCTATTGGGACGGGAGCGGGGCATATATGGGACACTGGGACTGATGGGACGGGAGCGGGAGAGTGACGGGACAACAGGGGGACACGGCAATTCAAGGTTCCAACTGATGCAGATATGGGAGAATATAGCGTGAGACATATAGCGCACAGCCGGAGGTTTCCAATGGATACCATCCTTAACCAGCAACTCCGATAGATGCAGCATGGATGCGTTTATATCGAGATAGTCCCGATCCCATTCCTCCAGTGCGCGTCTCGCGTAGTGATTGGCCTGTACGATGTAGGACTGCAGCCACTCGGGACGGCTCTCCGATTGGAAACACCCACCGTAACACTCATCCGAAACGGGCAGACAATTGCTCCAGATGAATAGACTGGAGGAATCCAAACAGACGGATAACTCACCCATCAGTTTAATTAGGTTGCTCGCGAACTTATGTAGACAAGTGTCTGGCGATCCATTTCTGGTGAGGTCCCACAGGGTGGAGTTCATTATTACAATGTCTGGCGTAGGTTCTTGGCTTAAGTAGGGTAGGATCGTTTCTTCTAAATAACTGTTATAGCATCGAGTAACGAAATAAAACCGAACTAAATGTAACTTAGTTCGGTATTCCCTGGTTTCCCTGTAATTTATCCCATTATTCATTTCCACCAATGTCCCCCCTTCCAGTAGTTTATCCCCCATAAAGGTACGCTCCCCTTTTTGTTTTGCTTCTGCCTCGGTAAGCCACCGCTCACTCTGCAATAATACAATGATGTCTTTGTAGGTTGTTCGCATTGTGGAATCCCCAATGAGAACTACGCGCTTATTTCGGAGTAGCAACTGTACATCCGCGGACTCAAATATAGTTTTAGGGGCCGGCATTATCTTTTATATGGAATGTGAATTTATTATATGGAATGTGAATGAAATATATAGCAAAAAAAATACTACATAAACTGATAAATACGAATACCGGTAACTGTACCACACACGGCTGTATTACTGACCTAGACCAGTCAAGTGGTGAAAGAGATCGACTTTATGCGTTTATGAGTTTAACTGTAGGGCCTACATTCTAACGATACCCACCTAGAGTGTAACTATATACTATGTACTAATGGTACCCACCTAGAGTTTAACTATATACTAACGGTACCCACCTGAGTCAACTGTTGTCTGACTGTCTGTCTGACTGATGATAAGGCCTTATTTATAACTACCCTGAACTATGTTTTGTGACAGCACCGGTAGCAGCTGGTAGATTTGCTGACTACTGTTTTTTGATGATGATATTACAGAATTATATTACTGTATTCTGATCAGGTTTCTGATAGAATTATATAAACCAATGTACCTTGACTCTGAGCCAGAAAACGAAAAGGTTTTGTAGAATCTCATAGAGCCGAGCATTTATAGCTTTTTCTATGGCTACCGACTTTATTTTTTTGTAACTTTTTAACTACCCCTGACTTTTAAAGATATGAAACAAACAAAACAAGTCCTGTTGCTAAACTTAGATTTTATGATTGAACCAAGTCTGTTGGCCCAGGTGAGGTATACCAGACTTTACTGTTATATTTTACATTGCAGTTTACTCGGATCTAGGACGTTTCGTCCATCGTCCTGCGACTTTTCGTTCCCGGACTATTCGTCCCCGGGGTGAAAAGTCCAGGGACGAAAAGTCCCAGAAAATTTCTGGGGACGAATTGACGAAAAGTCCGGGGACGAAATGTCCACCATCACGGACTTTTCGACCCGTAAGTAAATAATAACTAGCTACTTTGACTATCAAATAAAAATTACTAGCTACTAAAATATTGAATAATGATAAAATATTCCAGACAAATATATTAATTGATTATTAATTAATTTAAGTTATAATTAAATTATTAATTGTTATAATTGATTAATTATATTAATATTATATTTTTAATTTTTTTACTACTCATACTAGCTAATAAAATGTACTAGATAACATAAAATCAAAATTACTAGCTACCATCTTACTGTGGGACGAACAAGGGACGAAAAGTCCGGGGCCGAAAAGTCCGGGTTGAAAATTCCGGGACGAAAAAGTCCGGGACGAAAAGTCCGGGGACGAAAAGTCCAGGGACGAAAAGTCCGGGACGAAAAGTTCGGGTTGAAAAGTCCGTGACGAAAAGTTCGGGGACGAAAAGTCCGGGGACGAAAAGTCCAGGGACGATATGTCCGTATACCCGTTTACCCCGATGTGAAGATATAATACCAGGATTTTCGCTAAAAACCAAGGTTGCAGATAAGCTGAATCTAATCGAATTATTATCTGTACAGGTTATATAAAACACACGGAGAAATTGAAAAAAATACCTATTTAAATATATAAAAAAATAATAACTTTATAACTTTTTATAACTTTACTGTTATTCTTCACATGGGTGAAATTGTTGGTACATCCAAATCTGTTTGATGGTTTCTATAACTTTATTGTATCTTGAGTATTAAGAATGTAATGATGCCCACTTGGCATCATATTGGTCATTCATCCTTCAAAACATTCAGGCATAAACGGTTTTTAACGATTTACAGCTTATATTCACAGCCGACCAAATTCACAGCTAAATATTTATGTATTTTACATGGTAGGCCTGTTGTCTATAATAGGGTAGTGTGACTTCTCCATTATCATAAAGGAATAACACTTTATAACTTGGAATTGGGGCTGTTCCCATTGAAACCGCGGCCAGCTAGCATTCGTTTTCGTATAAAGTAACTCTTGTAGAATTCTTTCACGTTTAGGAAAAATAATGCCTTTAAACGTCATTATTCTGAAAGATATAAATTGGTTACCGCTGTTGTTCAGAATAATATAGTCATCACTAAACTTTACATTTTAGGTGTAAGACTATCCACAGTGGAGATTTAGGGCAACCGGACTTAAAATATTACCGCAATGGAGATTTAAGGCCACAGTGACAGTAGTGGAGGTTTACGGCACGGTTATACTTACTGCACCTTAACTAACTAATACACTGTAAAGAACTAGAACTGTTATCTTAGAATGACACAGCCACGTAATTATTACATGTTATTTTTAAGGTTGTCGACTCTTAGGCCTAAGAGCATGCCATAACAGCAATTAGTGACAAGATCAGTGCATTCTTTACTATAAATGTTCTATTGTACTTGAAGTCTTCTGAATGGGCCATGATGGGAGTTGGTAGTGCGCCCTTTATAAATGTACGTCCCTAATGACAATGAATTAGGATTAGCATTTGAGTTTCTGTCAAACAATTGATCATGGCGACTTCCCCACACCTGGAAGGACCTCATGCGAGGCATCATTGCTTGCTGCACTGCACTGTAGTGAGCACTGTGCACCTTCAGTAACTTTTAGTCAAAGCAAAGGGCAATGACACGGAGTGAAGAACATGATTTTGGCCCTGTTACACACAAGCCAACGAAGTTATTTAACTGGTGAGGTAGAGGTTTCCCATCCAATTGTCCCCTTTCAAATGGCTTCTTGGTAATATGTAGAATGCTGGATGGGTTGCAGCCTCATCCCCTGACAATTAACAATGGTAAACAGGTTTTATTCGGAGGGCGTCGCTAAGTCGTTTATAGTGATCGAAAGTGTAAATTAATGAATGCGATTCTTGTAAGAAGAGAATAACCAGCAGTTAATCACCAAAGCCTTCAGGGTTAATCAACAATTCCGGATCCAAACTGGCACAAGGAGTTGAATCAATAGTCCATTCCGTACAAAACCATTGACCATCAGGCTTTTAGCTTCCGCCTGTTGCCTAAAGTCAGGAACCTATGATGATGTCTTGCTTTCTCGCGCTTGCCTTCCTTGTCTCGGCGAAGTGAGAGTAATTTGGTCGACGCTGCAGGTGTACAAATACGACCCTATAAAACCATGCTGACCATCAAACGTACCTCTGTTTGCCAAGTGAATCATGAGTACATCGTTGGACTTCTTGTTTCTTCGAATAAGAGATTTTCATAATCAGATGGCAATTTGTCAATCAGATTAAATTGTAAACTGACGTGGTTTCCTAGCCAAGTCAAATATATTTATGAGATGCCATAGAGGAAAGAGGTACAGTAATGCATCAATGTTTCTCAAAATGGTTGTAATCTTCGCTTCAGCACAATGGATTTTGCTTTTTCCCGGGTTTGATCGAATTTTGCTATAGGTTTTAAAGCCCTTAGATAATAGTCTTCAATATAACTATTTGCTACAAAGTACACTCTTCTCTCTAAAATACTCTTAAGAAGTAGAAAATAGAGTAGGGAAAAATGAAAAGGGGGGTTTTGATGCTTCATATTACCCAACATACATACAAATATGTATGCTCCCATGGTCCATGCTCCATGGTTCGGTTCGTGAGATTAATAAGTGAATTTAACAACATCCTTTTCATTTTAAAGTTATGAAAGCAGGTGCATTATTCAGTTAGGTATGATAATGTAGATCGATTGACTTTGCTAATAAGCTACAATAGTTTGTGCTCTATCGCTCCATCAAGTCATCATATTCTATCTCGTATTGAATGGTATTAATTATATCAATGCAAAGTTACTAGTGGGAATATAAATACGATTAAGAAGTTATTAAATATATGACAGTTGATTTAATTGACTTTGCAGTTTTTATGGATGAAACATAATCGCCATCTGAGGAACAGTAGTGTATATAAATGAAATCATATACAATATAGATATGGGGTATCTTTAGTGGTAAACTTACCATGAACTTTATTGCTATTCAAATAGCTTATGCAGGCCAGCGAGTACAGTTGTAAGCGTGTGTAGATTTAAGTATACAATAAATGGAATTATATCTCTGTATAATATTTCCAAATACTGTATGCGTAATTATCTTCATGGACGTCATTCGGTTTGTATTACTTTGAAATACATTTATGCAGCGGCATCTTGTGACCCTAATTAAGTTACTGCTGCTTCACTAAACTTGTTCTTACTTGTTCGTCAAGTGGTTATGTAGTTAGTGCTTTATCGGCACCTAAACTTGGCACACGAAAGTCGTCCGCATAGGGTCTGTGTAATCGCTTCGATGATAAGTGTTTATCCCGTTCCGGAATTGACATTCCTCACACCCCACCAACGTATAAAAGAGTAAATTCGTTAAGATGTTAGATGTTAGACTGGGTGATCAACAGTGAACACGTCTTTCTCCGGTGCCGATTAGCGATAGAGTTTATCCAATGGGTGAAGGGCGCGGAATTCGTATTACAACGGCGCAGTTAATCAGTGGGTCCTACTTGTATCCCGGGAAACAACAGTAAATAGGGTTTGTTGAGTAACTGGAACCAGTGCCGCACGCGTGTACTTCAACTAAGGCACGCTTAACGGTGTGTGATCATGAAAGAAAGTGTTTAGCACTTGTGTCACGCGGAAACGCTTTCAGGTCAAATGTACTGCTCGTTGGGTTTCCATTTACTATTATGTTTTGCGTAATTAAACTAATAGTTTAGTGGGGGGGGGGGGGGGGGGGGGGGGGGTGGTGGTGGTGACAACTAAAATAAAATTTAACCCTCCCAAAGTGAGAATAACAGCAAATTACAGAAAATAACACAAACTGTAACTCGCGCTATTGCCTATAGTTTATTGTTTTTGTTAGAATAGCAGAATAGCATACCATTTACTGTAATCTTCTTTCGTTATGATTAACAATGATTTATATTGTTAATTTGCCGTGGCGAGATATCCGAGAAGTTATTTGCGTCAATATATCACGCATCCTCTCTGTAAAGTAACCGAAACTTTATTGTTTTACAGATGAATGTCGGGACGTGGATACGAGCATCAATATGTCTCCCTCCTCGTGCGAAATAACCGTATCCGACAGCCTCGGAATCAAACGAGGTAATTTATAACTAATATTTATTTATTTAATATTTCACTAAACTATTTTCAAAGTATAAAGTATTCCTTGCTGAAATTAATTTTGGATTTTTAATGTTTATTTTAGAACGGCTTTTAGACATCGCATGTCTGGTATGCGGCGACCGTTCTTCCGGTAAACATTACGGCGTTTACGCATGTGACGGTTGCAGTGGTTTCTTTAAACGGAGTATCCATAGGCACAGAGTCTACACTTGTAAGAACCAGGGTCCGGAGATGGGCAAGTGTCCTATAGATAAGACGCACAGAAACCAATGCAGAGCGTGTCGCTTGAGGCGCTGTTTGGAGGTCACCATGAACAAAGATGGTGAGTTTAATAACATATACATATATATAAAATATAGTTTAATTAAACACAAGTAATTAAACTCTTTATGTCATTCATATCAGCAGGTCATGATATCAGTTATGTAAAGGGACAATAAGATTTGTATGTAGAAAAGGCGAGATATGGTTTATTCTTCAACTCCCACAGATATCTCTCATTTCTCCTCTAATTAAAATCCCATGTAGTATTCTGTGACTGGAAATTAAATAAATTTTTCAATAAAGATACAGTGAACTCATTGAGCTGTGTAATTGAACATATTATTATTTCGTTTGCAGCTGTTCAGCATGAACGGGGACCTCGTCGGGCGAAGGTAAAGACCCAGGAGAACCAGACACCTTATACTCCCTTGTTCAACCCTGGTCTACCCTCCCATTCCATAGCGGGGTTGATAGATAGACCCCATCCTATGCCGCACATTCCACCTGCTTCTATCGATATGTTACCGCATATACCAATGCGTCCAGTTATGTTTTACAAGTGAGATTTTTTTTTTATAAAACTACCGGTACGTTGTTTGTTATATATGGAAAATGTGAGATTCTGTTTTAATGTCGATTTTTATGATATTTCTATTGTAATATGATATAGGGAGAAACCGAATCTAACGACTGCTCACCAAATAAACTCGATGATAAAATCGGACAAAGGGATAACTGAGTTCAAACCGATAACAGCTGAAACCATTCCAGAGATCGCGGCTAGGTTATTATTCATCTCAGTAAAGTGGGCTAAACATATTCCTTCGTATCAGATGTTACCCTACAGAGATCAGGTTAGTAGGCGTTCATTGTGACATTGTTTCAGTTTATTACTAAGACGTGATGACAAAGTTGTTATATTCTTAACGGAATTGCTTAATTATTTTTATCATTGTTAATTCTTATTATTGAATTAGTTCAAGGGTATCACATTACAAGGTATTCTCATCTTCTTGCACAGAAATAGCAAGAACTAACTAATATTTGATTAAAAGTTAATAACGATGTATTTTTATACAAGCGGCTTTCTATTTATTTATGTTGTGCCTGATAAATTCGGGATCTCGCAAACAAAACGCCTAAACTTTTGTTGGCGGGCCAAACGAGTGTCAGCATGAATGAATGACTATAGCAATTCGTACTGCTAAAGTTACCACATACTTGCGGAGATACAATGTTCTCAGTGGTGACACATTAAAATTGATTATTTTTTATACCAAAGTCGTTACGTTTTTCTTTCCGTAACTCCAACAATCAGTCCAATACAATGCTTGCACGCAGTAGGCCTATGTACAT
Organism: Nemertoderma westbladi; assembly: GCA_032718475.1. Classification (NCBI taxonomy): domain Eukaryota; kingdom Metazoa; phylum Xenacoelomorpha; order Nemertodermatida; family Nemertodermatidae; genus Nemertoderma; species Nemertoderma westbladi. The sequence goes on along the minus strand of JAUCBJ010005747.1, from coordinate 26,381 downwards.
TCATAAACTAACAACACACAGTAACTCCAGTCGCAAACGTATGGCCAACCTAGAGGCACAGCGCTGGGGAATTCGTACTCAAATCAATACTTAAGCGCTTAAAATTAGCTGTTCCTCTCTACATGATTAAAAACTAGTATTGATTTCTCAGTCGACAACGGAAAGTTACACACAATGTTGCACAATTGAAGCTCCTCCTACACAAACGTCGCCCATCCCAACTCCAAACTCATCTTTATTTTAAGTATTAGCTTACTTCGGTACCGCAAGCGTATAAGGCACCCATAGTTAGAAAGCAACGTGCTGCTGTTGGGTGACGGGGGCGTCGAATTCTTAAACAATCGATGTAAGGCGACGGAAGGCGTCGTCGTATAGAAGGGCCGTTTCATGATTTTATCTTGTATTTTATATTAGGGGAATCACTGCGCCACCCACGAATTTTATCAACGGGGTTTTTTTCTTCGATTTTACACTGTAGGTTATAAAACGGTCAGTGAACTCTAGACGTGTGTAAGTAACGGTATGCCGTTCATTGAATAATTATCCGCTTGCTAAAGACAACATACATCATATGCATGTTCATCAAACAAACAATTAATTGATAGAAGTCAAAATGGAACTGGACATGATATTAATTCATCTCGACGATTTAAAAACTCTTATCGGAGTTAATTACCATATAAATTAAGGGAAAGGAGCAGGTTACAGTTATTCTAACCAAAATATATACGAAAGTCAATAGGTTACAGTTTTATTTTTGATAGCAATGAGCTGTTATTTGCGTCGATTTTCGCGTGGAGAGGGATGACTATTGATTGGGTCCAGAGTCCTCCCACCCCATCGGCAAAAAAAACAAAAAACTTTAAAAGTAAGCATTCTCCCAGAACCAACAAAATAAATCTGCAATTGCTCACCATGTTAGACGCCAAGTATATGACACATATTCACTACGAATCACCATTTATTATCATTCATAATTTAATCCGAATTTATCTTGATTCTATCGCCTATCGAAGTACAATTGAATGCCGCGTATAAAGTTACCACTTACCACGCCGATTAGGTTTAACCTGCCCGAATCTCGTGCAAGTTGCTGAGATGGAGATGTAAGAAGCAAGCAAAGTTTCTCGAGTTGATTTATGAAATAGTAATGTCATGAGCCAGCTAGGAATGCAAATCTTCGGAGCTTCAATACTAACTGAGTGAGGAGATGATCGATGGCTCAGAGCCACACCTGCCGAGGCCTCCATTGTCAAGCAAAGCCTCACTCGGCCTGCCTTTTCTACTCGAAGCTAGCAAGTATTATTGACCACCTTGAAACCCTAACACTAATTCTATATGACTGCCTGACAGATAGTTGTATAACAAAGCATCGCCCAGTTAGGAGGGCCCCATTCTATGGTTTTTCATTATATATTTATGCTTCTGACATACTTTGCCCAATGGCATTCGCTCCTTGTTGGTTCAGCTGAGATATGTGGTGTTCTTCGTCGCACGAGAAGTTACTGTGGCATCAAACGATTAAAAGTAACTCGAAATGTGCAGCTCGTTAGAATTCTATCTTATGTAGCAATGCAATATTAGAGAGATTCATATTATCAAAAATGACGTGTAGTTGAATTCTCTGCAGGACTTACATGCGATTCTTATCTTTGACAACACGACGGCCTATCAGGACTATTATTAAGTCGAAATAACCGCCCCTCTTGGAGCTGCAGCTTCCTGAGCCACCGTTCGAGCGTGCCAAGTAACGCCCTCGATAAAAGTTACTAAGTAAAGTGGCTAACGGTTTCCTGTTGGGGAGAGTCAGAGGTTGATTTAATCTTATCGCAAACGTTTCCTCTCATCAGTCAATACCTCAGTAAGCTCAACATCGGTTGCACGGTAGATCAAGCTATCGTGCTTTTGCAGTAGTCCTACATAGGCCGCAGTACGTTATTGTCTCAGAATTACTAATTAATTTGAGGTCACGGCTATTCAACCATTCAGCCTGTCCATTAATCTGATATTGCTGAAATTTGACGCATCACGCATGTAATAAATGATTATAAAAGTTTTCTTATGAAAAGTCCACATTTTTTCTCACTAAATTTGTAGAAAACAGAGCAAGAAAGTGCATTTTCGACTTCTTTCTATCCCTAAATTTGTGATAGAAAGTAAAAAATTCTAGCTCAATCGACCGACAGGTGCTGTGTTATTAGCTCGAGACCTAATGGCAGGGAAACAAAAAAACATGGTCTACTCTCGTTGGTTTTCTAAAACTTGGCCATTTGGATCTTCTAGAACAAATTTTGTAACTGCTACACTTTGTCTATCACAAAATACTTGATTCCCAAAATATAGCCCGAACATACAAAACCCCCATATAAATTTTTCAAAAACAATAATTTTGTGCAGAAATGTTCATAGAAGATACTTTTACCAAGAACTTCAATGCAGGTGGTATTACACATCCTTAAACATGAGCTAGTTTACATATAAATGCCTCAAAATTTATAGAATTTTTGAAAAAAACCGACCTGCTCAAAAAGTGCCATATTTTTCGAACAAACGGTATATGAAGCTATCTATACTCAGTTTTCATAGTATATAAAAGATCACAGATAATTGTATTAAGGTAGCTTTATAAATAAAACAAATAGATTGGAATGCAAATGCAGTAATGGTCCCATTAATATATTAAAAATTAAAGTTTGAGAAATTTTATCAAAACCATTACACTTTTTATAGCAAATGTTTTATAGGCATAATATGCCGCTTAGAGTAGTGTTACAATTCTTGATGAAAACTATTTATGCAAAGTACTTTTTGTTAAAGTACTTAGTACTTATTTGTACGCAGTCATCCAGCGAAAATACTTTTTATTTCCTTCGCAACATTTTCAAATTTCAGTTTTTTTTAGCAGCTTTTTCTTTTGAAAGGGTTTGCGGAAAAATATCAATTTTCGGGCAATTTTTGGGAATTACTAAAATGTGCCTTAGGGCCACCAGAGGCTTAATCCGTCCGGCACTGGTAAGAACTTTACCTTTTCTACAGAACTTTATTTCACTTGCGATCAATTTGCATTGGGGATCACTTCTATCTTATCTCGTGATGCAACTTACCTTATTTTGTTTTGGGTGATACACAGAATGGTTACTATGGATACACTGAATAGTTACTATGGATACACTGAATGGTTACTATGTAATCATTTAATGGTGCACGGACTTGCTTCCTTTTGGCATGGATTTTGTTTCGAGTTTTTTTTGTTATTTAGTCTAAAGGAATCATACCAATTACCACATCCAGCGGTCTACCTCAGCAGTGTTAGAACTTGTTTATCAGTCAAATTAGGCTACATAAGTAGTTACACATATGGGACCTTAGATTGTTGTGTTAATCCAATATGGCGCCATACGAAGCCAATCGGTATAGGTCTTATATTTCGCCATATATTGCCTGTTGGGAAACATTCTCTACTGAACTGTTGCAACACTTAAAACAATCAATATCTTCTATGACTATTGCTGGCTCCTTGGCTCTACTGTGGCTTACTCTAACAACAGCTGGCATTACACTTTCATGACCGCGCTTCCCTATCTCTGTGTTCTACTCTCCTCACTTATAAAATGTAACTGTAGCGGATTAAAGCAATAAATGATTTACTGAACTGTTGAGATGAGGAGTTTGAGAGGAAGGGAAGAGAGGGGTATAGAGACAATTTAATTAAATTAGGTTGTGCTGAATTACAGTACTACCTAACTTCCTGTGAGTAGCAAACAGTCGGATATATTGAATACAAAATGGAGAAAAATTGAAAGATATTAATAAAGGTGTTTTCTGAATCACTACTGGTACTAATTAAATACCTACTACGTCATACTTATTTATCGTTACTTAGTGTACATTATGTAGTAATTATGTTACATGTATAGGCCTATAGGCGTACGGGAGTCGTCAACGTTAGGGGGGGGGGGGGGGGGGGGGGCTGTTACAATAACGCATATTTCCATACCCCCCCCCCCCCCCCCACCCTCCGCGTACGCCTATGGTTACAGGTACAATTTTCAACCAAAGAATATTAATTTACTTGGTTGAAAAGTTTAAACGCCCAAGTTAAAACTAACTGAGTTAAGTTTGACAATGAGAGGAATTTCATGGAATTTACGTATCGTGGGAAATAACCCAGTATTTGAGCCATTAAGCCTACTAACCCAGTATTTGAGCCATTTAGCCTACTAACCCAGTATTTGAGCCATTGAGCCTACTAATCCAGTATTTAAGCCACTTGGACTACTTAACCCATTATTTGAGCCACTAGGCCTGCTAACCCAGTATTTGAGCCATTAAGCCTACTAACCCAGTATTTGAGCCACTAGGCCTACTAACCCAGTATTTGACCCACTTGGATTACTTAACCCATTATTTGAGCCACTTGGCCTACTTAACCCATTATTTGAGCCACTTATTGGCCTACTTAACCCATTATTTGAGCCACTAGGCCTACTAACCCTGTATTTGAGCCACTAGGCCAACTAACCCAGTATTTAAGCCACTTGGCCAACTAACCCAGTATTTGAACCACTTGGCCAACTAACCCAGTATTTGAGCCACTTGGCCTACTAACCCAGTATTTGATCCACTAGGCCAACTAATCTAGTATTTGAGCCACTTGGACTACTTAACCCATTATTTGAGCCACTTGGCCTACTTAACCCATTATTTGAGCCACTCATTGGCCTACTTAACCCATTATTTGATCCACTAGGCATACTAACCCACTATTTGAGCTACTTGGCATACTTAACCCATTATTTGAGCCACTAGGCCTACTAACCCAGTATTTGAGCCACTTGGACTACTTAACCCATTATTTGAGCCACTTGGCCTACTTAACCCATTATTTGAGCCATTTGGCCAACTAACCCAGTATTTTAGCCACTTGCCAACTAACCCAGTATTATTTGAGCCACTTGGCCAACTAACCCAGTATTTGAGCCACTTGGCCAACTAACCCAGTATTTGAGCCACTTGGCCAACTAACCCAGTATTTGAGCCACTAGGCCTACTAACCCAGTATTTGAACCACTTGGACTACTTAACCCATTATTTGAGCCACTTGGACAACTAACCCAGTATTTGAGCCACTTGGCCAACTAACCCAGTATTTGAGCCACTTGGCCAACTATCCCAGTATTTGAGCCACTTGGCCAACTAACCCAGTATTTGAGCCACTTGGCCAACTAACCCAGTATTTGAGCCACTTGGCCAACTAACCCAGTATTTGAGCCACTTGGCCAACTTACCCAGTATTTGCGCCACTAGGCATACTAACCCAGTATGTGAGCCACATGGTCTACTTAACCCATTATTTGAGCCACTTGGCCAACTAACCCAGTATTTGAGTCACTTGGCCAACTAACCCCGTATTTGAGCCACTTGGCCAACTAACCCAGTATTTGAGCCACAAGGCCTATTAACCCAGTATTTGAGCCACTTGGACTACTTAACCCATTATTTGAGCCACTTGGCCTACTTAACCCATTATTTGAGCCACTTGGCCAACTAACCCAGTAGTTGAGCCACTTGGCCAACTAACCCAGTATTTGAGCCACTTTGCCAACTAACCCAGTATTAGAGCCACTTGCCCAACTAACCCAGTATTTGAGCCACTTGGCCAACTAACCCAGTATTTGAGCCACTTGGCCAACAAACCCAGTATTTGAGCCACTAGGCCTACTAACCCAGTATTTGAGCCACGTGGACTACTTAACCCATTATTTGAGCCAATTGGCCTACTTAACCCATTATTTGAGCCACTTGGCCAACTAACCCTGTATTTGAGCCACTTGGCCAACTAAACCAGTATTTGAGCCACTTGGCCAACTATCCCAGTATTTAAGCCACTTGGCCAACTAACTCAGTATTTGAGCCACTTGGCCAACTAATCCAGTATTTGAGCCACTTGGCCAACTAACCCAGTATTTGAGCCACTTGGCCAACTAACCCAGTATTTGAGCCACTAGGCCTACTAAACCAGTATTTGAGCCACTTGGACTACTTAACCCGTTATTTGAGCCTCTTGGCCAACTAACCCTGTATTTGAACCACTTGGCCAACTAACCCCCCCTATAAGCATCAACACGTCTAAAACACGTGGATACGACGTAATTATTTGACGTCAACGTGTTGAAAATGACGTCCTGGCTACGTGTATTTTGGAAGTGTCAAACACGTGTTTGAGCACGACAAACCATGACGTGCTACAGTTTACGTCAAATGACTTGCTAGACACGTGTCAATTACGTCATCAGACGTCAAATACTACACTGGAACACCACACAAGCACGTCAAATGACGTGCTAGACACGTACCAATAACAGACGCCAAATAACTACACCACACAAGCACGTACGCGTCGCTTTTTACATCGCTTAGATCCGTGACAGTTATGATTGAAATTGATTTTACTTTCTTGACGGTGTTTGTTGATACTATAATAAAGAAAAAACATTATTATATAATGTAACCAATGTACGATAAATTTAATATCCGAATAAATTGTTAATTATCAACTAATAAACACAAATTAAAATAGCACTGATATATTTAGCACAAGTTTGATTTGGAAATGAATATAAAAATTACAAGATGGAGAGGAAATGTAAAATCAAGAGAATCAAGTAAAAATACAGTAAAAAATTCAGTAAAAATATAAAACTGTATTTATCTTATCCCTTTCCTGCTCGGATTATTTTTACTTATATAAAATTTTTTTTTGGGTAGATAAACTGAAAACAGTTTAATGACCACATAAATGTCAAAAAATGTTATGTTAAAATGAATATTTTTAATGAATGAGCATTAATGGGAGCAATAGTTGTGTAAAATAGTATATGACATTACAATATGACATATGACATGAGTTACTTCCTACCCACTCACACCCACCATATTACCTTCCTACCCACTCACACCCACCATATTACCTTCCTACCCACTCACACCCACCATATTACCTTCCTACCCACTCACACCCACCATATTACCTTCCTACCCACTCACACCCACCATATTACCTTCCTACCCACTCACACCCACCATATTACCTTCCTACCCACTCACACCCACCATATTACCTTCCTACCCACTCACACCCACCATATTACCTTCCTACCCACTCACACCCACCATATTACCTTCCTACCCACTCACACCCACCATATTACCTTCCTACCCACTCACACCCACCATATTACCTTCCTACCCACTCACACCCACCATATTACCTTCCTACCCACTCACACCCACCATATTACCTTCCTACCCACTCACACCCACCATATTACCTTCCTACCCACTCACACCCACCATATTACCTTCCTACCCACTCACACCCACCATATTACCTTCCTACCCACTCACACCCACCATATTACCTTCCTACCCACTCACACCCACCATATTACCTTCCTACCCACTCACACCCACCATATTACCTTCCTACCCACTCACACCCACCATATTACCTTCCTACCCACTCACACCCACCATATTACCTTCCTACCCACTCACACCCACCATATTACCTTCCTACCCACTCACACCCACCATATTACCTTCCTACCCACTCACACCCACCATATTACCTTCCTACCCACTCACACCCACCATATTACCTTCCTACCCACTCACACCCACCATATTACCTTCCTACCCACTCACACCCACCATATTACCTTCCTACCCACCCACTCACACCCACCATATTACCTTCCTACCCACTCACACCCACCATATTACCTTCCTACCCACTCACACCCACCATATTACCTTCACTACCACACTCACACCCACCATATTACCTTCACTACCCACTCACACCCACCATATTACCTTCATACCACACTCACACCCACCATATTACCTTCCTACCCACTCAGAAGAATCATTGATTAGTTCCTTGTTCAATTCCTCGAGTTCAGCAACAGTGGCAACTGGTAGATGTATATATTCATTAATATTATTATCAGGGAGCATGACTGCTGCCGGATTTATGATGTTACTAAGCAGTTTACTGTGAAACTTCTGTGTCTCAATTATGGTATTTAGTTTATCCATTAATATTTCATACGGCTTTCGACGGGCCTCCGTACGTGCGCCCTCATTCACATCTCCAGTTCCTGGAGGAGTAAGAGACCCCGAGTTACAACCGGGATTAAGCGGACCGATAGTTCGTGGTGTAAGCGACCCCGAGTTACAACCAGGATTAAGCGCCCCGACAGTTCCTGGAGTAAGCGACCCCGAGTTACAACCAGGATTAAGCGCCCCGACAGTTCCTGGAGTAAGCGACCCCGAGTTACAACCAGGATTAAGCGCCCCGACAGTTCCTGGAGTAAGCGACCCCGAGTTACAACCAGGATTAAGCGCCCCGACAGTTCCTGGAGTAAGCGACCCCGAGTTACAACCAGGATTAAACACCCCAACAGTTCCTGGAGTAAGCGACCCCGAGTTACAACCAGGATTAAGCGCCCCGACAGTTCCTGGAGTAAGCGACCCCGAGTTACAACCAGGATTAAGCGCCCCGACAGTTCCTGGATTAACCGATAACTGGAATCCGGGATCAGTAGTTAATGTCCTCAACTGTTCCTGGTTAATTGTCTGCATCTGCATATTATCCCTATCCCAAGCATCTAGAACCTGTACTGCCTCTAGTATACGATCTTCCTAAAACAAAAATAAACAAAAAGGTGATTTTTATACAAACTAATAACTGATGAGATGTACGGAATCGAGGAATCGAACCAGGTCCAGGTCCGAAACTGAATCTATTTTTATACTGTCTAAATTTTCCCACGGGCAATTCAATATATATATAAAAGTATTATTATTATTATTATTCTATCTTTTAATCTCAAAACTCAACAATTGAGAAAACAATTGTGGAAGCCTGGAGGGAATGGCCCACCGTAGCTTATGATTGGCTGAGATTAAGCGTCGGCAACCACAGTACTTTTGAAGCACCAGACCCTACATTACCCAGTTACTACGCCCCTAAAGATAATTTAATAAATAAATAAATTTTATAATTGTATAACTGACTTTTAACTGATGTATTTTACATTAATCTATTTTTATCTAAATAATTGCTTCTCGTTCATATAGGGAGTAATAGTGTTTTTTGATTGTATTTTCAAATGTGCTATATTTTGTGATACTACGAAAATTATCATCTAGGGAGTTCCATAGTCTTATCATGCTTAAAATTATGCTATTATATCCTTTGTTATTTTTCGATAGCGGTGTTTTAATTTTGTGCGTTCTTGAATTTATGACTGGTGAGTTCTGTCTATTTAAAAATACTACCCGCAGACCATAATTTTGTATTTTTTCTAGAGAATATAGTTGTTCTTTGAAACCATGAATATTATGGAGTGATATTAAAATTTCGCAGCAATAGTTATGGTGTGGTAATACTAGTGTTTTGTATAAATATAATTTGCACTGCTTTGTCAGTTGTCCCCTTATTTGACGGAGACCTGATATTGCATGAGTCATTTTAAGAAAAGTCATTTTATTAAGTAAATATTATTGTATATACAGACACACACATCAGACAGTCTCGGTGACATTTTGAAAATAATGACTTACAGAAATATTGTCGCAATCTCTAAAATAACCAACGTCGAGCGGTGATGGGGTAGGATGTGGCCGCTGTATCGAATGGAATTTTGAAGAAGGCTTGATGCCCGACACTAAGATGTCCTAAATAGCAAATATACGAACGAAAAATGTGTGAATACTACAGTATAGTGTGGGAAGTGGGAACATTATGATGACGGTACATTATTAGATGAACGTAAAGAACAATTGTGTTAGACATATGGACTGTATTCTACCTATAAACTCAAAATATTTAAAAATAATGAAGAAGGTCTGCCCTCAACCAATTAGGTAACCCGTTTATTACAGTAGTGATAAATTTATATTAATCTAAATAAAGAAAAGTGAAAATCGGACATCCTAATTTAGCCAACCCCATCCAACTCCTGTCCGAAGATGTCCGGATTTCGAAGACCCCCTCGCCCCCCTCTGACCTCGGACGTCATTTATGGCTGACCCCTAAAATATAAACATGTATTAATTAGCATCAACGTTACTCACTCATTTTACTTACATTATCACTTTCCAAATCGTCTCCATCACTAGCATTACCAGTATCGAGTTGCCTGTAATCAATAACCTTTTTTCTTCTCAACCCCCTGTGTCTATCGCCCAGCTCATCGTCTGTTGGTGGTGCTCTACCACTACCACTTTCGGAGCAGTATATTTCGTTTCTCATTACTGCTTCACCAGCAAGTCTTTCAGCCTTCTCAACATTCTCTGTCAGGGAAAACAATATAATAAATATATAATAACTAGATAAATCTATCAAGATGCCTTTAAATGAAACCACAAATTAATAAATTAAATAATACCCTTTTTTTGTGATCAATTCTCTGAAAAATCAACGAAGCTGAGAGAACAAAGAAAAAGACCTACATAAGGAGATATATGATATACTGGATCAGATAACAATAAAGGAAATATTTCAAAATTGAACTAACTTGTAAAAGCCAAAACAGTTCCTCGGTGTTTCGCCCAACTTGACATCTCTACATTACCAAATTCTTTTCGCATTGATTCAACATTCCGGGGCCAATATGTTAAGACTGATTGACTTCTTTTATCGTACGAAATGATCCATGAACTTAAAGCCCATTCAACTTCAACACGCTTTCCCAAATTAAATTCAATAACAACATAACGTTTAAGGTTATTGTCCATTTTATATAATAATTGACCACACAATAAATCATGTGCCTAGATAGATAGGCCCAGGGCTGGCAAAGTAGGTTTTTGTAAACCTAGGTTTTTGTAGGTTTTTGTCAAAAACCTAAAATTTGAAAAAAGCCTAAAACTAGGTTTTTAGGTTTTTGATTTTTCATCTTTAATTTGCCTTTTAATTTCATTTGTACACTCAAAACAACTGAACAAGTCAACTTGCATTGTCAGCTGATGAGTTCCAGTCCAGTCCAGTTGTCTTGTCACTACTGACAAGCTGACTGATCAGCGAGCAAGTTAGCTGATGCAAGTTAGCAGTCAGATGGTCCGGTACACAGGCTGACAGGTACCGGCTGACCGGTAACTCAACTACCTGACTAGACTACAGACCTCCATCCTGACGTACAGACGTATGTAGTATGTACGTTGCTGCTGATAACTGTACTGTACACGTACGTACAGTGCAGCAGTGGTCCAGGCTCCAGGTGGCTGGGTCAGCGTCAGTGGGTGGTCTTGGCTGCTTGGTCTCTGTAGCTCTGGCTCTGGTCTGCTGGTGGTCACAGGCAGTCAGGTGGTTATCGGGTTATGGTTTGCGTTATGCTTTTATGGCAGTATGGGCTGATGGGACTGTCTGAACTAATATGACAATGAAACCTGACGGACTCATTCTTTCAAACAATTTTGTATCATAGTGTATCTATAAAATATAATCTTGACCAGTTGACCAAATGTGGCCCCATATAATTTATCTAATCATTTACCAACCAGGTCAATCTAATCAATCAATATACAAATACAGAAATACTACAAAAACCTAGCGAAATACTACAAAAACCTAGCGAAAACCTTCAAAAACCGGCAAAAACCTTCCAAAAACCTACAAAAACCTTGCAAAAACCTAAAACCTAAAAATTTTTCTGAAAAACCTATGGTTTTTGCCAGCCCTGGATAGGCCTAGATTGTTTGCATATTATTTATGGTAGGCCAATTTATGATATCCTCGCCTGTACTACTCGCAATGTAGGACCTATGTTTCAGAATGTAGTAGTGGCAGCACAACACACTGGGAGACAGAACCACATGGTTTTGAAATAGGAAAACAACAAAGTTTTACATAATTGTCAGCCTTACAGCCTTAAACATATGCATATCAACAGACCCATTTTGTGTGATTTGGGTGTTTAGAGTCTGCAAGTTGAAAAGCTGTGCCGAACTTCCGAACGTGTTCAGCCTGCCTGCTGTCGGCGTACAGGTAAAACTTTTCAATAGGGATACTGCAGCACTGTAGGTGTAGGCCTACTACTGCCACTGCACAACTGTACTACATAAGGTTACTGGTAAGAAGAAATTTAAGAGTCCAGAGGTTGCAGGTTGGAGGCCAGGCAGCCAGGAGGCCACCAAACAGGACTGCAGGATATGTTAGGCCAGGCAGGTCAGCAGCCAGGTGGTTCAAACGTGAAATGACAATCCTGTCACCTGTCAGCCTGTACAGCTGTACTCCAGCTCCAGCAGTAGCCTGAGTCTAGTATGTAGTACTGTAGTACCGCACCGGTCTGCCGGTACTACTAATATAAATATACTGTACTCGTACTGTAGTCAGTCAGTAGGTAAGTCTGTAAGTGGTAAGTAGATGTGTCATTAAGACACGTGTTCAAGACGTAATTTTAGGTAATTATTTCCACCATGAAAAGTATCACACAGATACGTGCCATCAAGACGTGTTCAACACGTCATTTTAGGTAATTATATCCACCATGTATAAGTCTCATACAGGAACGTGTCAACAAGACGTGGTCAAGACGTAATTTTACGTAATTACGTCAACCATCAAAACGATGAGTTCTTGCAACAAACATAATTGACGTAAAATGACGTCCACATACCTGTTAAGGTGTAAAATAGACGTCAAATGCTTATAGGGCCGTATTTGAGCCACTTGGCCAACTAACCCAGTATTTGAGCCACTAGGCCTACTAACCCAGTATTTGAGCCACTTGGACTACTTAACCCATTATTTGAGCCACTTGGCTTACTTAACCCATTATTTGAGCCACTTGGCCAACTAACCCAGTAGTTGAGCCACTTGGCCAACTAACCCAGTATTTGAGCCACTTGGCCAACTAACCCAGTATTTGAGCCACTAGGCCAACTAACCCCGTATTTGAGCCACTAGGCCAACTAACCCAGTATTTGAGCCACTAGGCCAACTAACCCAGTATTTGAGCCACTTGGTCTACTTAACCCATTATTTGAGCCACTTGGCCTACTAACCCAGTATTTGTGCCACCAAGTATACCGAGGTTTGTTTTTCCTTCAGGTAATTCTATTGGAGGAGGGATGGCGGGAACTATTCCTTCTGGGATTCGCCCAGTGGTGCGTTCCCATGGAGGTATCGGAACTGTTGCAGAGCGCCAATCTGCGATCCGATAATCTCAGTTCCGATCGATTAAACTCCATCGTCGCCGATGTCAGACACATACAGGAGATTGTCGCTCGGTTCAAGAAGCTCCAAGTAGATGCCACCGAGTACGCCTGTCTCAAAGCCATTGTTATATTCAAACCAGGTACGTCACTTTGTCTGTTGTAATATTGTTTATCTATGTTGAATATTATGCATTAAAGTATTAAACTACGGAAATTATTTACGAGATTTCAATAAAAATAGTCAATTTGCCAAACTCATGATAAAGTGAAATCTTGTCAAGATGATCTAGTTTTTGACTCAACTAACTTGTTTGTTGATTTACTATACCTACAGTATGTCTAAACTTAAAGGTTCATTAATATTACTTACTACTGTATAATTATTATGTTTACGTGGAATTATTTTGCAGTCACATAAGTTTTTCCACTCTTTTAAGTTTTATAAAAAATTCAAACTCTTACTAGAATTATTAAGGAGGATAAACAAGATAAACACTTAATTTTCAATATAAAGGAAATAAAGTATAATTAATTTATTAATTATTCTGTATTGGATGAACATTTTTTAAATTAATGAAGGAAAATGAATTTCATACTTAGTAGCTTTTAAAATATATAAAGTGCGCGGAGTGAACCCTGGTGGGGTTGAACCTAAAACCAATTGATTGCAAGTCCGGCTCTCAACCAACTGAGCTACACCGCGCCGCCGTCTAATATATAAGGTAACATGAAAGGAAACGAAACACAGGCAAAGGAAAAAAACAGTAGCAAATTGCATTGCATTAAATAATGTATGTGATTGTTATCAAACTTACAGCGGCGTTAAATGTCTGATAATCAGTTAAATTTATTTAATTAATCATAAATATTTTTTTTAGAAACTCGAGGGTTACGCGATTCCCAACAGGTTGAAGTGCTACAGGACCAGGCGCAGGTAATGTTATCGGACTACATACGTCATCGACTACCCGCACAGATGGTGCGTCTTGGTAAACTAATGCTCGCACTCTCCTCATTAAACTCGGTTAAATCCAGGGTCATAGAAGATTTGTTCTTTAAAGAAACCATCGGCGCAATTCCTATTGAACGATTGCTTTGCGACATGTTTCAAAATAGTTAGAAACTATTGGATAGTTCTAAAGTATTATAATCTTCGTGATTGCTGATAAATTGATGTATAGTATGTATTGATTGGCTGGTAGTATGTATTGATTGGCTGGTAGTATGTATTGATTGGCTGGTGTCATTAGTTATTAGTTGTTGATCATATTATCACTATTCCATTATTTATCTTTACGTATCTTTTTTTCTATTTTAGAAGTAGAAGTAGATGTATTAGTATTTATTTTAACTAGAACTCCAAATGAGTTGGTTTCATAATTTAATTTATTCCGATTAAAAGCGTCAACTATTTTAATTATTCTATCTTTATTTATCTTACATTCTTTACTGCAATGTTCGTCAGGGGTTCATCTTCCCCGCCTTCAATCTTCGCACACGAGATAAATATATAATAACTAAAATAATATATATACGTAACATAACATGCAAGACAAACTGCATGCATAACAATCGCTCCGCAGATGTCTGTTGTAATTCAATTTACAAAGATCTGTCTTTTTTTCAACTCATCCGTCAGTCACATCCAAAATGCTAGAACGCAGAGGCTTAAGTTTTTGAAATTATTATTATTCTGCCTGGAAGTTAAAGATCAGCTCGTCAATTTTGTGACAATCAGATTGTTGACATGCCCGCTAGCTGTTTGGTTGACTACCTGTCTGTCGTACCGCACATTCTAGAACCCCGAGGAAGACATTGGTCGACACATGTGGCAGACACAGGTAGCCATGGTGGTCACATAGCATAGCCATGGTCAGGTAACGTAGCCAGTCACATAGCGTAGCCATGGTCATATAGCGTAGCCATAGTCACATCAGGTAGCCATGGTGGTCACATAGCGTAGCCATGGTCGCACAGAGTAGCCATTGTGATCACATAGCGTCGCCAAAGTCACACCAGGTAGCCGTGGTGGTCACATAGCGTAGCTATGGTCAGGCAGCGTAGCCATAGACACTCCAGGTAGCTTTGGTGGTCACATAGCGTAGCCATGGTTGCACAAAGTAGCCATTGTGATCACATAGCGTAGCCATGGTCACATAGCGTAGCCAAAGTCACACCAGGTAGCCGTGATGGTCACATAGCGTAGCCATGGTCAGACAGCGAAGCCATAGTCACACCAGGTAGCCATGGTGGTCACATAGCGTAACCATAGTCACACCAGGTAGCCATGGTGGTCACATAGCGTAGCCATGGTCAGACAGCATAGCCATAGTCACACCAGGTAGCCATGGTGGTCACATAGCGTAGCCATGGTCACATAGCGTAGCCATAGTCACACCAGGTAGCCGTGGTGGTCACATAGCGTAGCCATGGTCGCACAAAGTAGCCATAGTCACACCAGGTAGCCATGGTGGTCACATAGCGTAGCCATAGTCACACCAGGTAACCGTGGTGGTCATATAGCGTAGCCATGGTCAGGCAGCGTAGCCATAGTCACACCAGGTAGCCATGGTGGTCACATAGCGTAGCCATAGTCACACCAAGTAGCCATGGTGGTCACATAAAGTAGCCATGGTCAGGCAGCGTAGCTATAGTCACACCAGGTAGCCATGGTGGTCACATAGCGTAGCCATGGTCAGCCAGCGTAGCCATAGTCACACCAGGTAGCCATGGTGGTCACATAGCGTAGCCATAGTCACACCAGGTAGCCGTGGTGGTCACATAGCGTAGCCATAGTCACACCAGGTAGCCATGGTGGTCACATAGCGTAGCCATAGTCACACCAGGTAGCCATGGTGGTCACATAGCGTAGCCATGGTCGCACAAAGTAGCCATAGTCACACCAGGTAGCCATGGTGGTCACATAGCGTAGACATGGTCAGCCAGCGTAGCCATAGTCACACCAGGTAGCCGTGGTGGTCACATAGCGTAGCCATGGTCAGGCAGCGTAGCCATAGACACTCCAGGTAGCTTTGGTGGTCACATAGCGTAGCCATGGTTGCACAAAGTAGCCATTGTGATCACATAGCGTAGCCATGGTCACATAGCGTAGCCAAAGTCACACCAGGTAGCCGTGATGGTCACATAGCGTAGCCATGGTCAGACAGCGAAGCCATAGTCACACCAGGTAGCCATGGTGGTCACATAGCGTAACCATAGTCACACCAGGTAGCCATGGTGGTCACATAGCGTAGCCATGGTCAGACAGCATAGCCATAGTCACACCAGGTAGCCATGGTGGTCACATAGCGTAGACATGGTCAGGCAACGTAGCCATGGTCACACCAGGTAGCCATGGTGGTCACATAGCGTAGCCATGGTCAGGCAGCGTAGCCATAGTCACACCAGGTAGCCATGGTGGTCACATAGCGTATCCATGGTCAGGCAGTGTAGCCATAGTCACACCAGGTAGCCATGGTGGTCACATAGCGTAGCCATAGTCACACCAGGTAGCCATGGTGGTCACATAGCGTAGCCATAGTCAGTCACACCAGGTAGCCGTGGTGGTCATATAGCGTAGCCATGGTCAGACAGAGAAGCCATAGTCACACCAGGTAGCCATGGTGGTCACATAGCGTAGCCATAGTCACACCAGGTAGCCATGGTGGTCACATAGCGTAGCCATAGTCAGTCACACCAGGTAGCCGTGGTGGTCATATAGCGTAGCCATGGTCAGACAGAGAAGCCATAGTCACACCAGGTAGCCATGGTGGTCACATAGCGTAGCCATAGTCACACCAGGTAGCCATGGTGGTCACATAGCGTAGCCATAGTCAGTCACACCAGGTAGCCGTGGTGGTCATATAGCGTAGCCATGGTCAGACAGAGAAGCCATAGTCACACCAGGTAGCCATGGTGGTCACATAGCGTAGCCATAGTCACACCAGGTAGCCGTGGTGGTCACATAGCGTAGCCATGGTCGCACAAAGTAGCCATAGTCACACCAGGTAGCCATGGTGGTCATATAGCGTAGCCAGAGTCACACCAGGTAGCCGCGGTGGTCACATAGCATATCCATGGTCAGCCAGCGTAGCCATAGTCACACCAGGTAGCCATGGTGGTCACATAGCGTAGCCATAGTCACACCAGGTAGCCATGGTGGTCACATAGCGTAGCCATAGTCACACCAGGTAGCCGTGGTGGTCATATAGCGTAGCCATGGTCAGACAGCGAAGCATAGTTACACCAGGTAGCCATGGTGGTCACATAGCGTAGCCAGAGTCACACCAGGTAGCCGCGATGGTCACATAGCGTATCCATGGTCAGCCAGCGTAGCCATAGTCACACCAGGTAGCCGTGGTGGTCACATAGCGTAGCCATGGTCAGACAGTGAAGCCATAGTCACACCAGGTAGCCATGGTGGTCACATAAAGTAGCCATGGTCAGGCAGCGTAGCTATAGTCACACCAGGAACCGTGGTGGTCACATAGCGTAGCCATGGTCGCACAAAGTAGCCATAGTCACACCAGGTAGCCATGGTGGTCACATAGCGTAGCCAGAGTCACACCAGGTAGCCGCGATGGTCACATAGCGTATCCATGGTCAGCCAGCGTAGCCATAGTCACACCAGGTAGCCATGGTGGTCACATAGCGTAGACATGGTCAGGCAACGTAGCCATGGTCACACCAGGTAGCCATGGTGGTCACATAGCGTAGCCATGGTCAGGCAGCGTAGCCATAGTCGCACCAGGTAGCCATGGTGTGGTCACATTGCGTAGCCAAAGTCACACCAGGTAGCCATGTTGGTCACATAGCGTAGCCATGGTCACATAGCGTAGCCATAGTCACACCAGGTAGCCATGGTGGTCATATAGCGTAGCCATAGTCACACCAGGTAGCCATGGTTGTCACATAGCGTAGCCATGGTCAGGCAGCGTAGCCATAGTCACACCAGGTAGCCATGGTGGTCACATAGCGTATCCATGGTCAGCCAGCGTAGCCATAGTCAAACCAGGTAGCCATGGTGGTCACTTAGCGTAGCCATAGTCACACCAGGTAGCCATGGTGGTCACATAGCGTAGCCATGGTCAGGCAGCGTAGCCATAGTCACACAAGGTAGCCATGGTGTGGTCACATAGTGTAGCCATAGTTACACCAGGTAGCCATGGTGGTCACATAGCGTAGCCATGGTCAGGCAGCGTAGCCATAGTCACACAAGGTAGCCATGGTGTGGTCACATAGTGTAGCCATAGTCACACCAGGTAGCCATGGTGGTCACATAGCGTAGCCATGGTCAGGCAGCGTAGCCATAGTCACACCAGGTAGCCGTGGTGGTCACATAGCGTAGCTATGGTCGCACAAAGTAGCCATGGTGGTTACATAGTGTAGCCATGGTCACATAGCGTAGCCATAGTCACACCAGATAGCCATGGTGGTCATATAGCGTAGCCATAGTCACACCAGGTAGCCATGGTTGTCACATAGCGTAGCCATGGTCAGGCAGCGTTGCCATAGTCACACCAGGTAGCCATGGTGGTCACATAGCGTATCCATGGTCAGCCAGCGTAGCCATAGTCACACCAGGTAGCCATGGTGGTCACATAGCGTAGCCATAGTCACACCAGGTAGCCATGGTGGTCACATAGCGTAGCCATGGTCAGGCAGCGTAGCCATAGTCACACAAGGTAGCCATGGTGTGGTCACATAGTGTAGCCATAGTCACACCAAGTAGCCATGGTGGTCACATAGCGTAGCCATGGTCAGGCAGCGTAGCCATAGTCACACCAGGTAGCCGCGGTGGTCACATAGCGTAGCCATGCTCAGGCAACGTAGCCATAGTCACACCAGGTAGCCATGGTGGTCACATAGCGTATCCATGGTCAGGCAGCGTAGCCATAGACACACCAGGTAGCCATGGTGGTCACATAGCGTAGCCATGGTCAGGCAGCGTAGCCATAGTCACACCAGGAAGGCATGGTGTGGTCACATAGCGTAGCCATAGTCACACCAGGTAGCCATGGTGGTCACATAGCGTAGCCATGGTCAGGCAGCGTAGCCATAGTCACACCAGGTAGCCATGGTGGTCACATAGCGTAGCCATAGTCACACCAAGTAGCCATAGTCACACCAGGTAGCCATGGTGGTCACAGCGTAGCCATGGTCAGGCAGTGTAGCCATAGTCACACAAGGTAGCCATGGTGTGGTCACATAAAGTAGCCATGGTCAGGCAGCGTAGCTATAGTCACACCAGGTAGCCATGGTGGTCACATAGCGTAGCCATAGTCACACCAGGTAGCCATGGTTGTCACATAGCGTAGCCATGGTTGTCACATAGGGTAGCCATGGTCAGGCAGCGTAGCCATAGTCACACCAGGTAGCCATGGTGGTCACATAGCGTAGCCATGGTCAGCCAGCGTAGCCATAGTCACACCAGGTAGCCGTGGTGGTCACATAGCGTAGCTATGGTCGCACAAAGTAGCCATGGTGGTTACATAGCGTAGCCATGGTCACATAGCGTAGCCATAGTCACACCAGGTAGCCATGGTTGTCACAGAGCGTAGCCATGGTCAGGCAGCGTTGCCATAGTCACACCAGGTAGCCATGGTGGTCACATAGCGTATCCATGGTCAGCCAGCGTAGCCATAGTCACACCAGGTAGCCATGGTGGTCACATAGCGTAGCCATAGTCACACCAGGTAGCCATGGTGGTCACAGCGTAGCCATGGTCAGGCAGTGTAGCCATAGTCACACAAGGTAGCCATGGTGTGGTCACATAGCGTAGCCATAGTCACACCATGTAGACGTGGTGGTCACATAGCGTAGCCATGGTCAGGCAACGTAGCCATAGTCACACCAGGTAGCCGTGGTGGTCACATAGCGTAGCTATGGTCGCACAAAGTAGCCATGGTGGTTACATAGCGTAGCCATGGTCACATAGCGTAGCCATAGTCACACCAGGTAGCCATGGTTGTCACATAGCGTAGCCATGGTCAGGCAGCGTTGCCATAGTCACACCAGGTAGCCATGGTGGTCACATAGCGTATCCATGGTCAGCCAGCGTAGCCATAGTCACACCAGGTAGCCATGGTGGTCACATAGCGTAGCCATAGTCACACCAGGTAGCCATGGTGGTCACATAGCGTAGCCATGGTCAGACAGCGTAGCCATAGTCACACAAGGTAGCCATGGTGTGGTCACATAGTGTAGCCATAGTCACACCAAGTAGCCATGGTGGTCACATAGCGTAGCCATGGTCAGGCAGCGTAGCCATAGTCACACCAGGTAGCCGCGGTGGTCACATAGCGTAGCCATGCTCAGACAACGTAGCCATAGTCACACCAGGTAGCCATGGTGGTCACATAGCGTATCCATGGTCAGGCAGCGTAGCCATAGACACACCAGGTAGCCATGGTGGTCACATAGCGTAGCCATGGTCAGGCAGCGTAGCCATAGTCACACCAGGTAGCCATGGTGTGGTCACACCAGGTAGCCATAGTCACACCAGGCAGCCATGGTGGTCACATAGCGTAGCCATGGTCAGGCAGCGTAGCCATAGTCACACCAGGTAGCCATGGTGGTCACATAGCGTAGCCATAGTCACACCAAGTAGCCATGGTGGTCACATAAAGTAGCCATGGTCAGGCAGCGTAGCTATAGTCACACCAGGTAGCCATGGTGGTCACATAGCGTAGCCATAGTCACACCAGGTAGTCATGGTTGTCACATAGCGTAGCCATGGTTGTCACATAGGGTAGCCATGGTCAGGCAGCGTAGCCATAGTCACACCAGGTAGCCATGGTGGTCACATAGCGTAGCCATGGTCAGCCAGCGTAGCCATAGTCACACCATGTAGCCATGGTGGTCACATAGCGTAGCCATGGTCAGGCAGTGTAGCCATAGTCACACAAGGTAGCCATGGTGTGGTCACATAGCGTAGCCATAGTCACACCAGGTAGACGTGGTGGTCACATAGCGTAGCAATGGTCAGGCAACGTAGCCATAGTCACACCAGGTAGCCGTGGTGGTCACATAGCGTAGCTATGGTCGCACAAAGTAGCCATGGTGGTTACATAGCTTAGCCATGGTCACATAGCGTAGCCATAGTCACACCAGATAGCCATGGTTGTCACATAGCGTAGCCATGGTCAGGCAGCGTAGCCATAGTCACACCAGGTAGCCATGGTGGTCACATAGCGTAGCCATGGTCAGGCAGTGTAGCCATAGTCACACAAGGTAGCCATGGTGTGGTCACATAGCGTAGCCATAGTCACACCAGGTAGACGTGGTGGTCACATAGCGTAGCCATGGTCAGGCAACGTAGCCATAGTCACACCAGGTAGCCGTGGTGGTCACATAGCGTAGCTATGGTCGCACAAAGTAGCCATGGTGGTTACATAGCGTAGCCATGGTCACATAGCGTAGCCATAGTCACACCAGATAGCCATGGTTGTCACATAGCGTAGCCATGGTTGTCACATAGCGTACCCATGGTCAGCCAGCGTAGCCATAGTCACACACCAGGTAGCCATGGTGGTCACATAGCGTAGCCATGGTCAGCCAGCGAAGCCATAGTCACACCAGGTAGCCGTGGTGGTCACATAGCGTAGCCATGGTCAGACACTGAAGCCATAGTCACACCAGGTAGCCATGGTGGTCACATAGCGTAGCCATGGTCAGGCAGCGAAGCCATAGTCACACCAGGTAGCCATGGTGGTCACATAGCGTAGCCATGGTCAGGCAGCGAAGCCATAGTCACACCAGGTAGTCATGGTGGTCACATAGCGTAGCCATGGTCAGGCAGCGAAGCCATAGTCACACCAGGTAGCCATGGTGGTCACATAGCGTAGCCATGGTCAGGCAGCGAAGCCATAGTCGCACCAGGTAGTCATGGTGGTCACATAGCGTAGCCATGGTCAGGCAGCGAAGCCATAGTCACACCAGGTAGTCATGGTGGTCACATAGCGTAGCCATGGTCAGGCAGCGAAGCCATAGTCACACAAGGTAGCCATGGTGGTCACATAGCGTAGCCATGGTCAGGCAGCGAAGCCATAGTCACACCAGGTAGTCATGGTGGTCACATAGCGTAGCCATGGTCAGGCAGCGAAGCCATAGTCACACCAGGTAGTCATGGTGGTCACATAGCGTAGTCATGGTCAGGCAGCGAAGCCATAGTCACACAAGGTAGCCATGGTGGTCACATAGCGTAGCCATGGTCAGGCAGCGAAGCCATAGTCACACCAGGTAGCCATGGTGGTCACATAGCGTAACCATAGTCACACCAGGTAGCCATGGTGGTCACATAGCGTAGCCATGGTCAGACAGCGTAGCCATAGTCACACCAGGTAGCCATGGTGGTCACATAGCGTAACCATGGTTGCACAACGTAGAAATTGTCACACAACGTAGCCATAGTCACACCAGGTAGCCATGGTCACACAACGTAGCCATGGTCACACAACGTAGCCATTGTCAAACAGTGTAAGGAAATGTTTTATAGTTTATATATAGTTTTATAGTTTAACTTTTAGTTTAGCTTACAGTTTATGGTCGTTATTGGTGTAGTGACTCGTTGGATATACCATAAATATAAGCAAATAATGTTGCACCTTATTGCTGTTTGATTTACACATATTTTCCCATACTTATTAAATTGTGTTATAATTGATATTATTACAAGTATATAATATATAAATTGACAACATAGCTCAAAAGGGGGAAGGAAATTTTAAAAATAGCAGTAAATTAAAAACACTTTATCAAAGTTCCACAGTTAAAATTTCGTGATACAACAACCAAAAATGATGCTAACCACCAATAAATATATCAATACCCAAGTCATTGAGAAGATCAATGTCTTCCTGATGCAGCGCGCTGGCCAGGTCGCCGGGATGCTTGTCAACTCCGAACGTTTCGTCCCAGAGAGATTTATAGGAAGTGTACTTCATACAGAGGTCGGGAACTGAATGCTTATAATTATATTCATGGTAAATATAAATATACACGTTACACATTTCATTCTTCTTTCCCCATCTAGAGAAAAGATTGGAATGAATTTATTAGAATGGATAATTAAATAACAATATTGTACTACATAAAGTTTTAGTGTTAATAGTAGTTATAATAATGGTTAGCGAACATAATTTATACAGATACAGAAGTATACGATAGTTCATTCCGGTTGTTGAAGCAGTTGCACTCCAGTAGTTGTTAGTTGGTACACCTACACATTCACTACTCGCCCATTCCGGTAATTGTAGTTGGTACACCTACCCATTCACTACTCGTTCATTCCAGTTGTTATTGTAGTTGGTACACCTACCCATTCACTACTCGTTTATTCCAGTTGTTATTGTAGTTGGTACACCTACCCATTCACTACTCGTTCATTCCAGTTGTTATTGTAGTTGGTACACCTACCCATTCACTACTCGTTTATTCCAGTTGTTATTGTAGTTGGTACATCTACCCATTCACTACTCGTTTATTCCAGTTGTTATTGTAGTTGGTACACCTACCCATTCACTACTCGTTTATTCCAGTTGTTATTGTAGTTGGTACACCTACCCATTCACTACTCGTTTATTCCAGTTGTTATTGTAGTTGGTACACCTACCCATTCACTACTCGTTTATTACAGTTGTTATTGTAGTTGGTACACCTACCCATTCACTACTCGTTTATTCCAGTTGTTATTGTAGTTGGTACACCTACCCATTCACTACTCGTTTATTCCAGTTGTTATTGTAGTTGGTTGATCTACCCAATCATTACTCGTTTATTCCAGTTGTTATTGTAGTTGGTACACCTACCCATTCACTACTCGTTTATTCCAGTTGTTATTGTAGTTGGTACACCTACCCAATCACTACTCGTTTATTCCAGTTGTTATTGTAGTTGGTACACCTACCCATTTACTACTCGTTTATTCCAGTTGTTATTGTAGTTGGTACACCTACCCATTCACTACTCGTTTATTCCAGTTGTTATTGTAGTTGGTTGATCTACCCAATCATTACTCGTTTATTCCAGTTGTTATTGTAGTTGGTACACCTACCCATTCACTACTCGTTTATTCCAGTTGTTATTGTAGTTGGAACACCTACCCATTCACTACTCGTTTATTCCAGTTGTTATTGTAGTTGGAACACCTACCCATTCACTACTCGTTTATTCCAGTTGTTATTGTAATTCTGTACACCTACCCATTCACTACTCGTTTATTCCAGTTGTTATTGTAGTTGGTACACCTACCAATTTACTACTCGTTTATTCCAGTTGTTATTGTAGTTGGTACACCTACCCATTCACTACTCGTTTATTCCAGTTGTTATTGTAATTCTGTACACCTACCCATTCACTACTCGTTTATTCCAGTTGTTATTGTAGTTGGTACACCTACCCATTTACTACTCGTTTATTCCAGTTGTTATTGTAGTTGGTACACCTACCCATTCACTACTCGTTTATTCCAGTTGTTATTGTAATTCTGTACACCTACCCATTCACTACTCGTTTATTCCAGTTGTTATTGTAGTTGGTACACCTACCCATTCACTACTCGTTTATTCCAGTTGTTATTGTAGTTGGTACACCTACCCATTCACTACTCGTTTATTCCAGTTGTTATTGTAATTCTGTACACCTACCCATTCACTACTCGTTTATTCCAGTTGTTATTGTAGTTGGTACACCTACCCATTTACTACTCGTTTATTCCAGTTGTTATTGTAGTTGGTACACCTACCCATTCACTACTCGTTTATTCCAGTTGTTATTGTAGTTGGTAGATCTACCCAATCATTACTCGTTTATTCCAGTTGTTATTGTAGTTGGTACACCTACCCATTCACTACTCGTCCATTCCAGTTGTTATTGTAGTTGGTACACCTACCCATTCACTACTCGTTTATTCCAGTTGTTATTGTAGTTGGTTGATCTACCCAATCATTACTCGTTTATTCCAGTTGTTATTGTAGTTGGTACACCTACCCATTCACTACTCGTTTATTCCAGTTGTTATTGTAGTTGGTACACCTACCCATTTACTACTCGTTTATTCCAGTTGTTATTGTAGTTGGTACACCTACCCATTCACTACTCGTTTATTCCAGTTGTTATTGTAGTTGGTTGATCTACCCAATCATTACTCGTTTATTCCAGTTGTTATTGTAGTTGGTACACCTACCCATTCACTACTCGTCCATTCCAGTTGTTATTGTAGTTGGTAGATCTACCCATTCACTACTCGTTCATTCCAGTTGTTATTGTAATTCTGTACACCTACCCATTCACTACTCGTTTATTCCAGTTGTTATTGTAGTTGGTACACCTACCCATTCACTACTCGTCCATTCCAGTTGTTATTGTAGTTGGTACACCTACCCATTCACTACTCGTCCATTCCAGTTGTTATTGTAGTTGGTACACCTACCCATTCACTACTCGTTCATTCCAGTTGTTATTGTAGTTGGTACACCTACCCATTCACTACTCGTTCATTCCAGTTGTTATTGTAGTTGGTAGATCTACCCATTCACTACTCGTTTATTCCAGTTGTTATTGTAGTTGGTACACCTACCCATTCACTACTCGTCCATTCCAGTTGTTATTGTAGTTGGTACACCTACCCATTCACTACTCGTTCATTCCAGTTGTTATTGTAGTTGGTAGATCTACCCATTCACTACTCGTTTATTCCAGTTGTTATTGTAGTTGGTAGATCTAGCCATTCACTACTCGTTCATTCCAGTTGTTATTGTAGTTGGTACACCTACCCATTCACTACTCGTTTATTCCAGTTGTTATTGTAGTTGGTACACCTACCCATTCACTACTCGTTTATTCCAGTTGTTATTGTAGTTGGTACACCTACCCATTCACTACTCGTTTATTCCAGTTGTTATTGTAGTTGGTTGATCTACCCAATCATTACTCGTTTATTCCAGTTGTTATTGTAGTTGGTACACCTACCCATTCACTACTCGTTTATTCCAGTTGTTATTGTAGTTGGTTGATCTACCCAATCATTACTCGTTTATTCCAGTTGTTATTGTAGTTGGTACACCTACCCATTCACTACTCGTTTATTCCAGTTGTTATTGTAGTTGGTACACCTACCCATTCACTACTCGTTTATTCCAGTTGTTATTGTA
>JAUCBJ010005746.1:0-32666 GCA_032718475.1 Nemertoderma westbladi | reverse complement strand
AGAAACCTCAGAAAAAAAATTTAAGCAAATTTGACCGGAGCGTTTCCATGGAAACCGGGCAAACATAAAATTTCTAGGTTTTGCCATGAATTAATTATTTTTTCCATCTACTACCCCATTTATTTTTATCCTATTTATTTTTATTTCTAGCACAGGTAACTATAGCAACGAGGTAAAATCTATTAATATATATATATATTAAATATATTTAAATAAACACTGCTGTGGAAGTAAATTTTGACACTTTTATTAGTTTTATATAATACCCCCCCCCCCCCACCTCCCCCCCCCCCCCCCCTATTGATACAATTTAATATCAATTCAATTTATAATTAAATATAATATTGTGGTGTACTGTAGTGATTGTGGCACTACATGTGTCGAAAGCAGTAATTAATTCTATTCTACTTTATATAATGTAATATATACAGTATGTATAGGGAGGCTATGTAATTGATTCTTTATGGTATCTTTATAATAATAATAAACCATTAATAGAAACGGCGTTTCGGCCGGCTTTAGGCCTCTTCAGCAGTACTGCCAAGTACTGGACACCCCATTTCCAAAGATGTATAGCTGTCACTAGTAGTGGTGATTGTCAAGATACGAGTGGCGATTCTCCTATTATTCTGATTGCTGGCAGAGTCTCCAGGTGGCAGTGGTTGTAGAATCACCAGCCAGGGTGGCAGTGGTAGTAAAGATGTCAGCCAGGGTGGCAACATGGCAGTGGTAGTAGAAACAACAGCCATGATGGCAACGTGGTAGGTAGTGGAAACAACAGCCAGGGTGGCAATGGATGTAGAGTCAACAGCCATGGTATGGTGGCAGTGGTAGTAGAAACAACTACCAGGGTGGCAGTGATAGTAGAAACAACAGCCAGGGTGGCAGTGGTAGTAGAGACGACAGGCCAGTGCCAGGCAGTTTTGAAAGGGATGGATGTTATTTTGATTAATATCTGACTAAAGAATCCGTTTTTTCTTGTATAACTGTGGCGCTTTAAATCCATTCAGTCCCGTTTTATACATTTCCTGTTCATCAATAATTTCTTTCATGTGACTAGCCTCAGCCTTAAGGAAAACGTTTACCAGTTTTTGTAGTAATTTTGGTTTGAATTTCTCGCTGTGTTCAGAGCAGACAACTTCAGTGGTGTCTATTTGGTTTACTAGTAGTCTATGTAATGTTGGACTCGCTTTGTTCTTGTTGTTTACCAAGGGATATGATTTTTTCAATATGTGAAATATATTGCAGCAAAGATGTACAAATCCATCACTCGGAAAACACAATCCCCCTCTGTCACGAAACGAAATGTAGCGAATATTCGTGGAACTTGATTGGGATTTATCTTTTAGATCGCATCTGGTACATGAACACAACGCATCTGAATTAGGAATTGACTGAATTGCCCATCCAGCCACGTCTGAAATAATCAATAGAGATTCGTCGTCGAATATATCAAAATCATCATCTGTTGATAGTTTCGTAATTATTGGTCGTATATCTTCACTATTAGTTTTATCAAGGCAGTCAATGACATCTTGGTTGGATTGTAGAGCTGCTTTGATTTGAATTATCTTGTTTGAGTTAGTGGCTTCCCGCAGACTTACAAGGAAGCGACCTCCCGACATCTGGCGATATTTGCTGAAATGTAACTCAATTTCATCGTCTCCAAGGACTGCCAGGTTAAATAATTGGTATTCGAGTTTGTTGAAGACCAAATCTAGGACCTTAATTGTGTTAGCAACTGTTAGTATGAGCGCTGAAAATGTCTGTGAAGTGAACCCTGCTTTATTTGAAGACTTCCACCTTGTCAGCCAGTCAAGGAAGGTTTGAAGGAAACTTTGCCGCTCACTGTCATAACGACTGAGTGTTCTTGTGTAAGGATTAGACGTATTATGTTTACAGTTCATAAACTCCCAGAAGAGTCTAATAACACGGAAGTAATCAGCTGTGTCATTATGGAAGTTCTCTGTGCCACCACCCAAATACCATCTGAGGGCATCAATAGTACTATCATGGTACAGGTTGAGCATAAGCTGGGTGTTTTGCTTGCGCTTTCCAACGTTGATTGTTGCATATGTCAGCTTGTGGGCTTTTCGCAGATTGACTGAAGAATCACAATTAATTCTCTCTGTATCCATCTGATACACCATACGAACATCAGACATCGACACTTTAGCATTTGCTCCTATTTGAAATATGTCATTCATATAACTCCACTTAAATTCAGGAGGATAAAAAATGCCGGTGTTAAATAAGTTATTTCGTGTATTCTTCATGAGGTGATTATAATCAAACAACGGAATTATATCACAAAGCTCTGGTTCATATATAACCTTTGAGTAAGCATTGACATTAACTGAAAGGCCATCAGTAACAAACACTCGTGGCTGAAACTCGGCCTCTTTTAAATGTTTCACAACTTCCTTGAATTCTTTTATCAACATGTCTCCAGTTAATGTATCGTAACATGGCACTGACTTGACAATTATTCCATTTCCCCCACTTAGACCTCTTACCATAATATCCAGCAGGGTCTTTGGTGATTCGATAATACCTCCTGCACTAAATATTGATTCTCTCTGTAAGTAAATTTCATCCGCGTATATTACAACATTCTGATCCATACCAATGCTCTTTAGAAGTGTATAAACTTTTACATCACCTCTTGTCAACTTTTCAAAGAATGAAATGCTGGGTAGGTTCGGCATCAGCTTCAAGAGCTCTTTATATCCATTCCTGCTCTTATAACGTAGAATAAGACACTTTCTAATGATATTCTTGGGGTATATTCCTATCTTTTTATAATTGCGGTACTCGTCTAGAAATTCCATGAAATCTGAGTCAAAATTAGGCAATGAATGAAACTTGACCTCATTCATTAGCCTAAGCAAAACGCTTTTCTTCTGAACTTTATTATACCCACTTTTGTTACGTGGTAAATAGCTAAAATTAACGAGGGGTATTTTAGAGGTATTTTGAGAAACAATAAAGTACGTCGTTGAGATCTTAAGGAAGTAATTCAGTTTTAGATTTTCGGGGGAAATTTCATAAATCATAATTCCATCTTCACTTTCAACATCACACCTACACGCATGTACCTCTCTATTCTTAAAAACATCCTCGTCTTCAATCCATTTCTTTATATTTCCCAACTGCCACTCCAATTTGTCTTCTTCAACTAATTTTCTATTTTCGAGTAGGTTGTATAGTGTGGGATCAACTTTTCGTTTAGTTGGTGACTTTCGTAGTGGAGATGTCAATGGCCCAACCAATGTAAATATTGATGGAATTGATTCCTTTTTGAGATTGGAACTTCGAAACTGCAAATTTCTGTTCATCATAAAATCCTTCGGCTCGAAGTGAACTTTACAAATTCGATCTTTATCGTAATCGAATTCTCGACCTAACGAAAAAATAATCTAAAATAGTTTATACGGCTAGAGTTCCGCCCGTGCCAGTATTTCTATTTCACATTGCAATGTAAACTAATTACTACTGAATACAAAAACTCGAATCAATAATCAATTAAATGTTCAAAAAATTTGTATTACTAGCTAATTTATAATTTCTAAATAACTATCGGTAGTATTTAAAAAAAATTTTTAAAAATTTGGTATTAAATTTAGTGTTATAAATGTTATAGTTTCAGGTATCTAGCAATTTTTAAGGTAGCTAGTATTTTTATAACATAGGTGTAGCTTGTGTGACCATTTTCTAAATTTAAATTTTTATTTTTTCGATTTTTATTATTGGAAAGTGTTATAGAACATAAGTAGATATGTTGTATTTATGGTAGCAAGTGTTTTTTTTTTACGAGCTAGTATCTTTTGAAACTATAAAAATGTTGAAATATTTGGCAATAAATTGTTAAAAGTTGAAATCTGATTTTTTTTTAATTACTAGCTAATTTAAAATTAAAAAATAATTAGCTATATGTTCTAGATCATTTTATTTTTTATTTTATTCTAGAATAGTTAAATAACTTTTATATGGTGTTCTATAACTAATATTGAAGCCATAGTAACAATGATTAAGGAATATACACACATACGCATGTGGCATACGGATAGCCGTTTTTTTAACTAGCTAGTATTTTTTGAAATTATAAAAAAATGTGAAAACATTGATTCTAGAATGTTTTCCAATATTAAAAAAACACTAAATAAAATATTATTTTTTTTATTTTCAAAAATACTAGCTAGTGAAAAAAATACTACTAGATGTCAGAAAAATGTATACTAAGGTTCTAGAACAATCACCAATGTTCTAGAACATAATAAAATGCAACAAAACCAAATAAAAAGACATACACATTTTTTAAATTTGCTGTACCGGTACCATGGATATAGGCCTACACAACACATACCATACTACTGTACCGGTACTGGTAGTACCAAATATATAACATGTCATAGAATATTTTATGCGTGATATAATAATAAAATCCTTACCTGGCGTATTCAGCCCCTGACGAATCGCTTGTTTCCATTCATTGCAAACAGCAACATCAATAGGAAACCGGTGCAAATGGTCTTTTGACTTGCATACTAAACAAGTACGTGGCATGATGTAGATAGTTCACTATGTGTAGCCAGTGAAGTAATGAAGGCCCTACTGTGTAGAGACTAAAGCTTACCGCGATGTACTGGTTAATTGTAATCGAAAAATTATCGGTTAAAATATTGTTTTAAAATAGTTCAGCTGTAGGTAGTTGTGGTAATAATAATATTGTTGAAAACCAACGCATCAATATTACAACAGCGCAGTTCAAGAATAATGACACTACTACTTGTTGCCATAGAAATATATCGCAAATAAGATTAAATCGCCCCCAACACTGCATTTCTTGTTGCCAAATATGAAAACTTTGACGGATTATATCTCGAGAACGCTCCGGTCGAATTTGCTTAAATTTTTTTTCTGGGGTTTCTATGGCATATACTACCACTTTATTGAAAAAAATATCGGGGCCGAAAAAATAACACTAATGCGGTTCCGTCTATATTTAGTATTCCATGGCCTATACTATACAATCCACCGATATAAAAACAAATTTATTACTATTACTGTATTATGGTAAGTACAGAAGTATGTTGGTCTATGCGATATACAATATAAAATAAGTATGTAAGATATTGTTTTTAAAATACATAAAATAAATTAAAATAAGTCTGCAGAATAGTGATCTTAAAACTGTAAAATAGAACAACTCATTAAAATATTAAAATACGTAAAATTTAATAAAATAAAATGATTTAAGATTTAATGATTTTAAGTTAAAGTTAGTAGTTTTATTCTTAAAATAAGCAGTACTTTAATAGCTGTATAGACAGATAGATATAGGGCCTACAGATATTTCCAGAGATATTCGTCACCAATAACTGAATAACTGAATAATTCAGTAATTTCAAATTGAGGGACTCTGGGACTGATTACTTCTGTACTTAGATACAGCGATACAGGCAGATAGGGCATAGGGGACCCTCTGCCCTCCTGATCCTGAATGCAGTAATGCAGACGACAGCTTTCTCCTTTTTTTGCAAATTTCTGCCCATGTTTTTTCAAATCGTTTATTGCTGTATTGTTTTGGCTGTTTGGTTCCTTCTGGCTACCGCTACCACAACCACTGTATCGTGTATCCTGCTCCTTTACTTTTCAATTTGTTTTGTGATTTGGTGCGATTTTGAAATCAGCATTCAGAGGGTCCCCTGTCAGCCTGTGTACGTACAGCTGCCTGGCTGTATCTAACCAGTGCCTAATTCTGTAATTTGATATCTGTCAATTTGTGATAAAACTCGATTCCACTACTGCTAGACCTGACAACTCAAGAACTCTGCAACCACAAGCCACAACCCAGCAACCATGCCTATGGATCACTTCGACGAAGCTTTGGGTTTAATTAAATCGAATTTAAATAAAGTTAAGATACCGGGAGGTGGCGATAGAATTTACAAGGACGAGTGCGTTTATTCCTTTGACACTCCGGAATCAGAGCATGGACTCTACGTCTGTTTGAACACATTCTTCGGACTCGGTAAGGACCACGTTCTGGGGCACGTCGCGGCCACTTCTAGCGTCCTGTATCTGCATATCCGACGCAGGAGCGAGCCCATCGAAGTACGGGACTCGCCCGAGAGTAAACGTCCGACTCGGTTGGCTATCGGGGTGG
The DNA here is from genome assembly GCA_032718475.1 of Nemertoderma westbladi. NCBI lineage: Eukaryota > Metazoa > Xenacoelomorpha > Nemertodermatida > Nemertodermatidae > Nemertoderma > Nemertoderma westbladi. Next base: position 26,497 of record JAUCBJ010005746.1, on the reverse strand, counting down.
AGGGCGGCTTCTCCGGACGGGCGGAACCCACCTGTCGCTACGTAGATACCCATACGGTCGCCGTGATCACGTTGGATGGACGGGAGTTCCACGTTCCTTACGACAGCAACTCTGATCTTTTCCCCGACAAGTTACATCGAAGCGTGGCCGCGGTTGTGGAGTCGCAGTCAGCGAATCTTCGTGAGGAGGTGGCGGCCTGGGATGGGGAGCACAGAGAGGAATCAGTACACGCGAGGTAATACGATAAGCCTATCCCTGTAGGCCTATCCAACTTAGCCACATAAGATTAGATATTGAGGTAGAGCGGAATGTCAGAATGTGGTTTTAGCTCATTTTGCTTCACCTCAATAAACTATCTCGCATTCTTGCACTCCCTCAATTTATTGTCTATCAGTCTAGATTGTTGATGTACAAACTAGCCAATCACAGCCAATTCCATTCTAGCATTCTAAATCAAGTACTGCCCTCTCATTGCCGCATTGGCATTACAGAAAATGGCATGGGGAGATGCCATTAGCAATAATTACAAAATTAGGTCAAGTCAACTATTTGATATTCTAACATAGTTACTTCACAGTTTGCACTGTCTGACTGTACTTTCTTTGGGGAAGGACCCTTTGCTGCTTTGGACTTTTGGGATAGTATAACTATGAGATAAGCTACTATAACTATGCTGCATCGCTGCTAAGTTTTATTGCTTTTATAGTACCGGTAGGTCTAAATTAAAAATTAAACAGTTAAAGTTTACAATTTATAGGGCGTAATTAACTATTGTGGGGCGAGCCACGAAGTCTAGGTGAGCCTTAGCATAGCAGTACAATTAGTGAACCGTCCGTCGTCGTTGTCGGAAATGTTTGAACGCTAATAAGTCGCTCAATCATGGATGAAATTGAACAAACTTATCTTATCTCCAAACTTACCTAGTCTATCAAAAGTTTAGAAATTCTACAGAGAAACAGGCTTCTGTAGTTTATCTGTCTGCTGCTTGTGGGCGAATAGTCAGAAACGTAGAAGTAGCTGTAATTATAGAACCAACCATCAGATTCATTTGAAATTTGGTAGGAGTTGCCTACGAGCATTGTTGATTTATAAATTCTAAACAAGTACAGACTTTTACAGTTCCTCTGTCAGTCTGTCTGCCGCTTGGGGGCGAATTGACAGAAACGTAGAAGTAGCTATACTTATAGAACCAACAATCAGATTCATCTGAAATTTGGTAGGAGTGACCTATGAGCATTGCTTAAGTATACATTCAACACAAAGACAGGCTTTTATAATTCCTGTCTACCGCTAGGGGGCGAATTAACAGAAACGTAGAAGTAGCTATACTTATAGAACCAACAATCAGATTCATCTGAAATTTGGTAGGAGTGACCTATGAGCATTGCTTAAGTATAAATTCAACACAAAGACATACTTTTATAATTCCTGTCTACCGCTAGGGGGCGAATTGACAGAAACGTAGAAGTAGCTATACTTATAGAACCAACAATCAGATTCATTTGAAATTTGGTATAAATTCAACCCAAAGACAGACTTTTATAATTCCTGTCTTCCTACTAGGATCGGCATGCTGCATTGCAGCTGCATTTTTAAGAATGCTGTGCCTGTGCCGGCTTGTCAACAAAATTGCGCCGCCACAACTCCCTATCACCCATGACATTTGCTAGATCATCCGCATCTTCAAGGCCAGTGTCCTTTAAGATGCGTCTCAAGAAAGTCATGGGCTGTCCACCATGCTTATACACTCCATGAGGCTGCCAAAGTACAAGATTATGCACTGGCTGGTCCTCACGGCGAAAGCAATGTCATGCAAAGCGGAGGCGATTTTGTTCTAGTGTCAAGCTTGGGGGAACCAATGAGACACCTCCAATGTTATATAGTGTCTGGTTGGAGATGTGTGCATTGTACTTGACACAATGAACCCGGCGTAGCATTCTTGTGAATGTGCCATCCAGAGATTTGGTGTCCTCAGCAGTTAGAGCCCAGCATGGACTCCCATAGAGGAGTACTGGAACTACTGCTGCTCTAAATAATCGGACCTTAAGTTTCCGATTAATTCTCGGTGACTTCCAAATCCTGGAAAGCCTATTCAAGGCTGCCCATGCCTTTCCCTTACGTATTCGAAGGTCCTCACCGGACTTCCGGATCCATGATCCCAGGTAACAGAAGTCGTCCTCATGCTCAAGCATACCATCCTTTGAGCTTATGCTCATCCGATCAGAGACTTGCTGAGGACTTTCAAAGTTAACTGTCAAAATTTTGGTCTTTTTGGAGTTAATAAAAAGACCAACACAAGAAGCAGCATGTTCTAATGAGCTGAGGAGCCGTTGGGCTCCCTCTAATGATTCTGAGAGTACTCCTAAGTCATCAGCAAAGTCTAGATCAGTTAGGTACTTGGCAGGATTTCCTCGACTTCTGGAGCCAGTAGGTGGAGTTATCATCGCCCCATCATCATTATGATGATCTAAGGACATGCGTATAACATAGTCATAGTCAACCACAATAATGAACAAGAATGGTGCAAGTGTGTCTCCTTGGAGGACGCCCCATAACACTTCAAATGGTTCTGTGTCACCGTCTACAGTAGACACAAATGTTGTCGAACCATCGTATACTGATCTATCCTGATCTGTACTCTGATCTGTACTGATCTGATACTGTATATCAGATCAGGTCATATCTGATCTGGTACTGGTCTGATCTGATCTGTACTGATCTATACTGATACCATCGTATCCTGTCTGCCGCTAGGGGGCGAATTCACAGAAACGTAAAAGTAGCTGTAATTATAGAACCAACCATCAGATTCATCTGAAATTTGGTAGTAGTAACCTACGAGCATTGCCTAATTATAAATTCTAAAACACAGGCAGAGTTCTACAGTTCCTATGTCTGCTGCTAGGGGGCGTTTTGTCAGAGCTCCGGTTCATCGTGCTTTGCACGGGTTAATTACATTAAGATTATTACAATAAGTTTATTACATCAACCATCTAGCTAGCTAGACTGATAGACAAGAAATTGAGTGAGTGCAAGATAGTTTATTGAGGTAAAGCAAAATGAGCTAAAATCACATTCTGCTCTACCTCAATATCTAATCTTAGCCTATCCTATAGGCTGTAGTTTGTAGGCCTAACAGCACTATAGTTCAGTTTTATATAAATAAATACCTTTCGTCATTGCCATTTGTAATAATTTAGCTATACTGTACCGGTAAATGATTTGTATATATTCTTTTAATCTTAGAGTTTAATTTACCTGATACAATACAGCAATACGATTTTATGTCCATCGCTTCAGGGTTAAACGAATTAACTACAATGTAATGTTTCCTCGTGTTGTAGTACAATTCTCGCACTACTATGACAACAACAGGACAGGTTCTGTGCCTACTACCTAACTAGAAATACGCCATGTACCTTTCTATCCAAAGAATTCAATTATAAATCGTTGTACTTCATTCGAATCCAATTTCACACGCGGTAATTATCTATCGAGTATTTTTACTTCCTAGTCTGTACCTAACAATTTATCTACCCGTTGTCAGTTGTCTAAGATCTCAAATCTAAGAAATTTCGTGGAATTTCGGACTTAATAAAAGTCAGAATTTACACAATTAATTATTGTTTGTGTCCCAGCAGCAAACCCTAACCTAAAAACACCCCAACCAGCAAGTCATTAAAGCAGCCCAGGTGTATGTTTTACATATAAAGTGGCGCCTGTAGTGTGATAGAGCCACAATTCGGAATACTTAGGCCTACTTATTCTCAGATTGTTGTACAGTATGTAGCGGGTTAGAAATCAGGCGAAAAATATAATTTTTCCGTTAATGGTTGTCATGGAAACGAAATTTATAACCTTAATTTTATTTAACAAATCGACTTAAGAATAAAATATAAAACCAGGTGTCACAGTTCGATCAATTACAGCCAGTGTTTATTTAGTTTATTTAATTTGCAGGAATTTAACTCAACTAGATAACGGCGTAAAGATCCCGCCGTCTGGCTGGAAGTGCGAGCAATGCGAGTTGACCAGCAATCTCTGGCTGAATCTCTCGAGCGCCCAGATCCTATGCGGCCGCAGGTACTACGACGGGTCGGGGGGTAACAACCACGCGTTGGACGAGTACCAACGCAGCAAGCAGCACCCCCTGGCGGTGAAACTGGGCACGGTGACCGGGGACGGCGCCGATGTGTTCTCCTACGCGGAGGACGCCATGGTGTTGGACCCGTTGCTGAGGCAACACCTCGCGCACTGGGGGGTCAACATGGCGGCCATGGAGCGGACGGATCGGACGATGACGGAGTTGGAGATCGATGCGAACAGCCGGATCGGGGAATGGGACGTCATACAGGAGAGTGGGAAGGCCCTGGTGCCGCTCAGTGGACCCGGGTACACGGGTATCACTAATATAGGTAATGTTGTTCTTATATAAACCACGACGAGGGAGAAACATTGGGTGAATCCCGAAACGAAACCCAATATTTAGTTAAAATAGTAAAATATTAATTTTGATTAAATTAATTTAATTAATTAGTTTAAATTAATTAAAATTCTCAATAATATTTGAACAATTTTTATTCAAAAATGTGCTGAGGCAGACATTTTCAAGATCAAGATCTTAAAAAAACCTTTCAAACGAGCCATAAATTATCGAATTTGAGTGAAAAATGGCGGAGGAGTAGTACTTAGAAAAAATTTAAAATGTAAAAAGTTATTCCGAGATAATTTGCTTTAGAGTTTGAACCTTCGCGCTCAAACCTGACTGTCTGTAGTCTGTTAATCGGTCAGTAATGTTTGACACTATGGCTTCATACCAAATCACTAAAATTATCAATATGGGGGTTTTCGGGGTCAGTGATTTCCTTTCTGATGTCAGTTTTAATGTTTGGTGGTATCTAATATGTCTGCCTGACAGTTTGTCTGTCTGTCTTCTAAATTTTGACGGACAAAATTGTAGACGGAAAGACAGCGATAACTCGATAACTAAAAAAGAGCTCGCCGTGTTTAAGATTAGAAATCCCCATTAAATTCTGCATCAGATGAAATAAAAACAAATATAAATAAAAATAATAAAAATAACATTAAAAATTATTTTCACAATAAAATGTGTTTTCTGATCCCGACAAACAGACATTCTAGATATTACCAAACATCAAAACTGACATCAGAAATTAAATCATCGACCAGGAAAACCCCCCGTAGTGAAAATTATAGCAACGTCGTGTGTTCTATTGTATTTTGACGGACAAATCAACAGACAAACCGACATTCCGACAGACAGCCCGACAGGCAGACTAGATATTTCCAAACATGAAAACTGATAATCAGAAAGGAAACCACCGAATACGAAAACCCCCCGTGTAGTGAACATTCCATCATCCTGCTTCCTTTAACATCCATAAATGACTATTTAATTAATTCATATTAGCTGTCGCATAGGGACAGACTCTTTTGCGTGGGAAGGATTAATTTTTAGATGAATTTTACTCACAATTATTATTTCTCGTTTTTGCGCCACACTAAATGTAACAACCTCGCCTTTTTTAATTCATCATTGTTAACCGCAATTTTTTAATCAATTCGTTTGAAATTTTCAGTGAATCACCCATATGAAGCATGCTACTGGGATTTTATATATGAAGAATTTGTATTATTTCAAATTTTCCCTTATTAAGTGTTTTATAGCGCTTATTCCTATCTTATAACCTGTATAGATAGATACTAATTCGTTTATTGTTTTGGTTAGAATCAGGCCTTCTGTAACCTGTGTTTTTTGTGAAAACCTGGTATTCTTCATATGGGGGTAAAATGCAAAGTGAAATATAACAGCAGAAAGTCTGGTATACTTCACGTTCACATGGGCCCAGTAAATAGTCTTGACATATTTACCAATAAACTTGTCGACAGAATTTTGAGTTTTTGTTGTGTTTTGAGAAAATAATTTGAAAAAAATAAATAAAATACGTTTTTGGTTAAAATTACACTTCTGATAAAAGTTTCAAAATTCTGTCTATAAGTTTTATTGGTTATTATGACAGGACCACTATGTGGAAATTTCAATCGAATTGATTAAAAATTTAAACTTCAAATCAGAAACATTCGAATCAAATTGGCGGGAAATTCAAATTTATATTTTTTTCCTTGAAAATCATCATAAAGAACTAACTGATACATATTATATCTATAAATTTAATGCATCATATGCCAATAAAACTCTTAATACTCCAAAAGCGGAAGTGTCTCACAACCCCCTCCTCCCCACCCCCCCCCCCCCCCCCCCCCCCCCCCACAAAAAAAATATATTTTTCTGAAAAAGAGTGAAATAAGTAATCATAGTTAGTAATCATAATTACCTGCTTTCTATCACTTACACCATCTAACTGGAATTTTGTGGCGTAATTAATTGAGTTACCCCATGTACCCCCCCCCCCCATCCAATTTTTCTATTATGTACAAATATTAATGGGTTTGCAAGAAATTTGAATTGAAGGTGAAGCAGAGTTTCAGTTTCACATCGCTCCCCCTCCTCCTTAGTTAGTCTAGTGGGTGAGTCAGAATTTGTATTATTGCTTTTAATTCAATATTTAGCTTTAAACACGAAAAATGTGTCTCCTTAAATATTACTCCAGTGCCACCACCACTCCTATTGTTGGTCCTTTTCGTGGTTTATTGGTGCGTTTATTGATTCTTTAATCGAGCATTCAAAATCTTTTTCAACATGTGAATTTCGTTAAGGAGTAGCTGATTATAATTACAGTTGCATTAACAGCTCAACTCCAAACAATTTAATAATATCACCTGTTAGAGATACTCGAGCTGAATATATTTTTATTTGTACTTCCATCCTGTTTCACTCTAACTTAGCCGTTAGGTCCGCTGTTACAGATAGGATATGCAGCAACTTAGAACTGCCTGTTCAATAGAATTGGATTAGGTGGGAGAGCAAGTGTCAGGGGCAAGTGGCTGAACTGGTTAGCGCTACTGATGAAGCCTGATAGGCCGAAACGTACTATACGTATAGCGCTGGTTCAACCCCCGGTGACGTTTTTTCCCTTTCTGTACAAAACCATAATATTACATCATTAATTACAGTTCCATTAACAGATCAACTCCAATGTATTTATTATTAGCAATTCGGTTTATTATAATTTTATTATAGTATATAAATCGGTAGGCCTATGAGCTTTTTTTTAATGAGGTCCATCTCTCATTTCATGTCAGTTACTTAAATGCCTTTTATGCTCATCAATTATTACAACTAAGTCCAAGGGCCATTATCCATTAATTGAAATGGGGTAGTGATAAACCATCCACTGTCTCTAATACACTACACGTTCTCCATTGCTGTGAGAGAAGCTTTGCTGTTGTGCATTTAATAAATACCAGCATTTTGAAACCTGTTACTATTTCATACGTAGCTAGGCAACAATGCATAATATTAAAATATTAGAATTAAAAAAAAATGGTGTATTTATAAAATCGAATAATAATGGCCGGCAGCTTAAGTAAAAACATGCGGCATTCAAACACATATATCCAGCTAATTCTCAAAGTAATTCATATTGTTAAACATTATTTGGAATCCATGCAAACGTCATCGTTCCATCAACACCAACAAACGGAAACCACTATATTCCGTGACTATGGTGCCGGGAAATATGACTTCAATAAAATGAAAAAATAGCTATGTTTATATTTTTCACCAGTTAGTACATTCCTTACTACAGGGTTGCCAGTCACCTGGAATAGTCAGGGAATTTCATTTTTTCTTAAAATGTCAGGGAATTCTTGTAATAAAAAATAGACAATCAGGGAAAAATCAGGGAATTTGATACAGGTCATGTGTCAAATGCCAGGTAAAAAGATCAAGTGCTAATTATATCTATGTAACCTAGTCAAGGGATTTTTTCAAAAAGTCAGGGAAAATTGAAACTGAAATAGAGTGGCAACACTGTCTAAATGAAGATCCATTTCATCCATTAACTCTTTACTCTTCCAGGTAACAGCTGCTACCTCGCTTCGCTCCTCCAGGTGGTCCTTAGCATCCCGCAGATAGGGGAGGAATACCTCCGTCGTCGTCCCGCCTTCCTAAAGGCCGCAGCCACCAACCCGCCGGGTGACTTCAACTGCCAGATGGCGAAACTATCCGACGGCCTGTTGTCGGGCCGTTACTCCGTGGGGGTCAAGGGGGACAACCAGGGGGGCCGCGATAAAGGAATCTCCCCGCGGATGTTTAAGTCGTTGATAGGTCGAGGCCATCCCGAGTTCTCGACTAATCGGCAGCAGGACGTGCAGGAGTTCTTCCTGCATTTAGTAACTCGGTGGGAGCGGGAGGCCCATAAGGCAGGGTTCGACCCCGCTGAATGCTTTAAGTTCGAGGTGGAGGAACGAGTTGAGTGTAGCGTATCGCATCGCGTTAAATACACTCAACGCAACGATAACATACTCTCGGTTCCGGTGCTTCTAGAAGCGGTAACCAATGGCGACCAACTCGCAGCCTTCACAAAGAAGAAGATGGAAGTCGCGGCTGTGGGCGGTCGTCTGGAACCGGGCGATGTGGTTCGCCCGCGGATCCCGCTTGTAGATTGCGTCGCCGCGTTCGCTCGCCCTGTGGAGATACGAGACTTCTACAGCAGCGCCATCAAGCGGCGGACCACGGCATTGGCTACAACTAAGTTATTAACCTTCCCGGATTATCTCGTGGTTCACGCGAAGAAGTTCACGGTGGGGGCGGATTGGGCGCCGGTTAAGTTGGACGTGGCGTTGGACGCGCCGGACAGTCTGGACGCGGAGGCGTTGGGTCTGCGTGGGCGTGGGTTGCAGCCCGGCGAGGAGGTCCTCCCCGAGGGGGTCAACCAATCGGTGTTCGTTAACGAGGAACTGGTGGGTCAGCTGGTCGAGATGGGTTTCCCTCGGGAGGGTTGTCGCAAGGCCGTCTATTACACCCGTAACCAAGGGGTGGAACCCGCTATGGGGTGGGTTCTAGAACATATGGGAGACTCCGACTTCGGGGAGCCCTTAAACCTCCCAGGTGCTCCAGTGGCTCCCATTATAACTGTTAACGAAGAAGCTGTTAGCGTTATAACCGCCATGGGGTTCTCTCGTTCGCAGGCGATACAAGCGTTGAAAGCGACAGCTGGTAACCCAGAGCGTGCAGCTGATTGGATATTCTCTCACTTAGACGATATTAACGAAGTAACCAACGACCAATCAGCGGCGGTTACTCGACGCAGGGATGGCCCTGGGGTCTACACACTCAAGGCCTTTATTAGCCATATGGGAACATCTACGCTATGTGGCCATTATGTCGCTCACATACTGCGCGAAGGGCGTTGGGTTATTTACAACGACGATAAGGTGGCCTTATCAGAGGACCCACCAAGGGGACTGGCTTATATGTATCTATACGAACGTGTTAAATAAATGAACAGCAGCTGGGTTAACTCTTATTGGCTGCGGTTCATCCTCAGTATACTGTGTAATAATTCTCTGTAATTTATTTTTGTTTTATTAATAATAAATCTATTTTCCATTCGGAGTTTTTCTTTTATATTGGAAGCCTATTCAATATAATATACACCATGTTCTGGAATATGGTGTCGTTATTCAGGTACCTGCCCCCCCCCCCCCCCCCCCCCCCCCAAAAATTGTTCTACAAATCTTAATGAGATTTGAGTTGCATGAAATATGAAACAGAGATAATTTCACCTCCCTCCACCTCCGTGGGTGAGCCAGAATTTTTATTTTCGCTTTCATTCTTTAGCTACAAGCGTTTGAAAAAGGTGTCTCCGCCGATATTGCACCAGTTACACCGTAGTTATTCTTCAAACATTTAGTGATTTGTTGGTACTAGTAGAAAGCTGACCGTGCAAGGATTCCAAATATGTAAAAATATTAGAATTTGGTTGGGAAATAGCTGAGATATTGGCATTCGAATTTTGCATGTATTTGCTTCCGCTGCTGGCTATTTATTCTATTAATAAATACACAATGTTCTAGAACATTTTGATTATGTATGAATATCCATATACAATAAATGTATTATTATTATTATTATAAAAGGAATTAAAATTAATATAAACACCCAAGAGTTGCATATTTCTAGTAGTGACGGCGGAATGAATAGAGTTTGTAAAATGTACATCTAATATTCCTCCTCTCCCTCCTCATCTTCGGCTCCACCACTATCAACTCCAACCTCCTCGTAATCCTTCTCCAGAGCAGCGAGATCCTCACGAGCCTCGCTGAATTCCCCCTCTTCTAACGCACCGCCCACATCCCTGCGCCATCGTCAAGCCCTATTGGCCGCCACGACCTCCGCCCACCCCTCAAACAAAGACCCACTGCCCGGACCAAGGCGATAGAAAGCCGCGCCCTCACCCACCCCAATACCGAACCACTAGGCTTCTCCTTCCACCCCTACCTACAGGAGAGGTGTGTCGCACGGTGGTGCAGGAAGTGGGAGGCTTCCTTCCCCCAGACTCCGTCAGCAGTGACCGCGAGCGGAGTGAAGGTGAGTCGAAGCTGCTCAGAGATGTGGCAGTGGTGGTGCTTCTTCAAACTCTCTTTCGCCCGCAATATATTGTCCGTGGAGCGGTTGCGGTAGGAGGGAGCGTCAGCGTTTACAACGCATATGTCAAACGACGCCTCCCTCTGCGGCTCCCACACACCACGGACAACTAGGTCAGTTCTGACCCCTGCCTCACCCAAGTAGTGCCCCTCCCGCAACACTACCTCCCGCCTAACAGCGCTCTCCCCCCATACCTTCGCACACAGCTCGACTCCACATCCCTCATCTCGTCGTGCCGACGAATGATGAGTCCACCCTTACGGCAATTGAGGGCGTGTTCTACTGTAAACTCGGCACCGCAGCCATCGCAATGGGAGGGGAGGAGTGGAGGGGTGTATCCATAGCGGAGACATAACGCGTCTCTAAAGGTCTCAGCCGACAGGTCAGTCTGGTAGACTTTGGATAGCGTCACACTTAGCCAAGCCGCTGTTTTTGGCTCCAGTTGTCTCCTTACCTTGCGCTGTCTCTCTGGATTCATCCGCTCCAGCACCCGAGTCTGCACCTCTGCAGCCCTCTCGTCCTCCATGAATATCCATATACTAGTATTATCATGTAGGCATTGCATTGTTGCCAAGCTACTTATGAGATAAACAAAATGTTCTAGAACATTGTGTATTTATTAATAGAATAAATGGCCTGCAGCGGAAGCAAATACATGTAAAATTCGAATGCTCATATCTCAGCTATATCCCAACCAAATTCAAATATTTTTACATATTTGGAATCCTTGCACGGTCAGCTTTCCACTAGTACCAATAAATCACTAAATGTTTGAAGAATAACTGCGGTGTAACTGGTGCAATTTCGACGGAGACACCTTTTTCCAACGCCTGTAGCTAAAGAATGAAAGCAAAAATAAAAATTCTGGCTCACCCAGCAAGGAGGAGGGAGGTGAAATTATCTCTGTTTCAAATTTCATGCAATCTCATTAAGATTTGTAGAAAAATTGGGGGGGGGGGGGGGGGGGGGGGGGCAGGTACCTGAATAACGACACTATATTCCAGGACGTGGTGTAAACTGTTTGTCAACGTCTTATTGTACTTCTAATAATATTGTGTGGCGAGCCACGATGTGTGTGATCCACAGCAAATCGACGGCATGGTCGATCTATTTGTCCGACCGGCGTCCGGATCTCTGTTTGAACGTCAATATCTCAACAACAGTTCGCTATGCAACATGTGGACAAAACAAAAAGTTTTGAAAATTAATACCTAGCCCAGTTCTTGTCAAGAGTTGAGCCGTTTAAAAACACGATGTGGTTGTGTGTGTGGGTATGTATAACCATCCAATATCTCAAAAACTCAAGCAGGTACGCAAAAATTTTAATAACAAACTCTCCATAAATTTTGGTTGCGCACAAGACTGTATATTTTTTGTGGCGTTTCGATCACGGGGTCACTGAAAAATAGCGGTTTTGAAAATTTAAAGTCGAATTTCACCGATTTCAACTCGTCGAGTAGGCACCAACTTTTTTATTTGAGATATTCAGTCATCTGAGCAACATATTTGAGCCTCAGAATCTTTTCAAATATCGCCAATCTCGCACAGAACGTCGCCAAAATTTGTTAGTCCGGCAAAAAAACGCACAAATTCGTCTAAAAGAGTAAATTATTTAGTTGCGGAATAATATGATTCAACTAGAAAAGCCAGCCAGCTGGCTGTAAGGAGACCGTCCATATAGACAAACGTAGTGTAGTTGTGTCCCTCCTCATTCATTATCATCAACTCCCTCCCACCTAACATAGCAGTGAGTAACCTTATAGATTATTGTCATAGGATTCACTGGGAAGAGGTATTCATCTGGTGGGGTAATACATTATACAAACTTACAGTTGATGTTTGATTACTGTCTGGGTTAGAGTGAGATAGTAATAAATTTGGCAAGTAATATACTTCTCTGCAGTTTGGGCTATCCATTCAATAAATAGTAGTAGCTTACTAGGCCCACATGAGTACCAGCAGCTGGTGTTTCTATCGTTGAGTTGATGGCAATTATCGTGTTTTCATTTTCGCTCACTCATGGTACTGGTTTTAGGGGCAGGTTCGTTTAAAAAGCCAGCTTGCTGGCTTTCTAGTTTGAAATCTCTTTCGTAACATTCAAACACCTAAATATATGATCCAATGTTTACTATATTTAATTATTTAATTATTATTATAACTTTTTGTTGGGCACAACTTTTGCAAAGTCGGCAATGACGTCCAGGTGGGATCGAACTGGTGACCTCCGGGTTGGAAGTCTGACGCTCTAACCATTCAGCTAGCGGCTCAGGTAAAAGGTAGACCTGGAAATACTAAAGTATGGATACCTTGTATGTCCGCAATTTACCTCCTCATGGCCTCCCATCTGTCAATTACCATCATATGCTGCCACTGTGCTCAACTCTACTCGCCTAGTTATTATTTTGGCCGTCTTTAACCACCATAATTATTCAATGCGTCTTCTGAATTTCCATGTGGGTTAATCATCCTGGCAATCTAAGCCTGCCCCAAGCACGTATTGCTGGTCCCCTTGGATTTACTGGGAACCAGGTTTTTGGCGTCCAGCTTTCACCGACATGTTGATTCTAAGCAGCAGTTAATCAGGTACGGTAGATCATATTGACTAGTTCTGCTATTTTGGAACATAGATGAATACCAGTATGGCAGAAGGAGAAGACTTCCGCATCCACAAAGTGAGACAAGTTGTTGTTTTGGTTGTCGTGTTGGATATGATATGGATGACAATTCTGGTTCTATGCTGTTGCTATGCGACCGATTCGGCGCTGCAGTTGCTCCACGTTTGCTCCAAGTTTGTTCCACCTTGGTGTAGTGGATGCATTGAATTCACATCTCCCGTAGGTCGTGGGTTCGATCCTCACATGGGCCAGGGCAGTTTTCGTTTCGGCACGAATGCTTTAAAGGGACCAGCCATGGCGCATCTCTGCCTTGCATCCTTAAGTGGTAGCTAAATGGAGATGTCTCCGGGGAGTAAAGTTCTGGGGGGACCGCACTGGAAATAAGTGGTCAGACTTTGTGCGTAATCCCTGGCCTATCGGCCGAAGAAAATTTACTTTACTTTTTGCTACCGGTACTGCATTGCAGCTGTCAGGATGTGAGTGTTGCCCGCGTTACACTGGATATTGTCGCTGTGCGAATTATTTATCCGTTGTTGTGGTGGTCCTGACTGTGTGTCTCTCTCCCAACGCTGGTCATTATGGTTGTATATGTAATGGTTACGTTGTTAACGTACCCATTCAGCCATTATTTATGTGGATGGGGTGGATTATTTTGCCTACGTGCAATGTGTTCCCCTGTATTAATATTCATTTACATGTAGCACAATTAATTTGATTTTGTTCGTATTGCTCATAGTGTCATATTATAATTAATCCTCCATTCCAGTTGCTATTTGATCAGACCGTAAAAATAAGAATAATATACAGTGCTGCAGTGCTTGTACCGTTGACTGCTGCACTGTAGTAATGCTGTAATGTAGCAGTCCCTGCCTAACAATCTGCATAATTTACAAAAAGGTTAGTATTACAGAAGGTATCAGAATGTTGATATCAATGGGATTCCGATGTGTACAGTGACGTCACGACCAATCAGGGATCGTTTTCACATTTTGAATAATTTTTAAACTGAAAACACCAATATCTCGTCTATTTTGCTTCTTATTGAATTCTGTAGACGTCATTGTGTTTCTGTTATATTATTGCATGTAATTAATCTGGTTTTGAATTTGAGTCGTGAACCCCATTGGGGGAAAATCGCGAGGTTGTCGAAATTTCGCGATTTTCGCCGGAGAAATTTTCGAAATCGTTTCCCTAATGAGAACAAACTACATTAGACTAATATGAGAAAGAATAAAGCCCCCTTTAAGCTTTTAAGGCTTAAAATATTGAATTTACAAAACCTGCTGTTAGGCATTGCCATCAATGCAATACGTAGCTACACCGATCTACAGACCTAGCTATAACAAATGCACTACATAGCTATACCGACCTACACCGAGCTAACACCGGCATATACCGACCTATAACAAGCTATAACAATGCAATACATAGCTACACCGACCTATATCAAGCTATACCGAGCTATAACAATGCAATACATAGCTTCACCGACCTATGCCGAGCTAACACCGGCTTATTCTGACCTATAACGAGCTATAACAATGCAATACATAGCTTCACCGACCTATTCCAAGCTATAACAATGCAATACATAGCTTCACCGACCTACAACAAGCTATAACAATGCAATACATAGCTTCACCGACCTATTCCAAGCTATAACAATGCAATACATAGCCCTACATCTGCCATAGCAATATATAGGCCTATATCTGGTGGTATTTATATTTGTTTATGTACAGTACATTTAGCGCCCTACCCCTACGTCAAAGTAATTAATATATTTATATAGCATTATTTACATTTCTAATTACGTAATTAAAATCGTGTTCCGGTTGGTGTTATTATATCCATTTATAGGAATTTATATTATAGGTTATTCGTTTATTGCATGCAAGTTAATTCATATAATAAAAAATATAATTATGTAAATAAAAATTGTTATGATTAAATTAAATGAAACAAATCTTAGCTTCGGTTTATACTTCACAATGGCACACCCTCGCACAATCACTTCAATTTGAGAGTTAAAGTGATTGACATTTTGTTATTGTACTACGCTTTTGTAAGGCATTGGCAAATTCCAACAAATTCCGATGGCGTCAAACAGATTCAGACAAATTCAAACAACTTCAGACAAATTCAAACAACTTCAGACAACTTCAAACAACATCCAACATAAATTTCAAACACTTTCAGACGGATTTCAGACAGATTCAGATGGGCTCCAACAGACTAAACTTTTGGAAATATTTTCTCCAACAGAATCAAACAGTACTAAATCTCCGTAGGTTAGCATTGTGCTTGTTTGAAGCTGTCGGAGTGTGTTGGATCCGATCGGATCCGATGGCATTCTGTTGGTGAGCAGGACTGTACCTCTGATATCCCCTGTCCACAAAACACCATAAATCTCGACATACCCTGTCCATCCACTCCATCTACATCCGATACTCCTTGTCCACCCACTCCATATACCCCTGCCATATCCTGTTCATCTACTCCATCTACCTCTGACATCCCCTGCCCACACACTCCATCTACCTCTGACATCCCTCGTCTACCAACTCAATCTACCTCCGACATCCCCTGCCCACCCACACCATCTACCTCCGACATCCTCTGTCCACCCACTCTCTACCTCCGACATCCCCTGTCCATCCATTCCATCTCAGGTAATTTTGACATCCTCTGACCACCCACTCCATCTACCTCCGACATCCCCTGTCCATCTACTCCATCAACCTCCAGCAAACCTGGCACATCACCATTTCCGGTTAACAACTCCTTGTTCATTCTCACAGTCGTCCTGTTTCTCTCTTGTCCTGTTTGAATGTGCTATTATGGTTGTTAATTTCTTATTGTACCTAGTCTCATTGAGATAGGGTGTTCTGCTACAAGATAATATGGTATATTGTTCCAAAATAGGATACATAGGTTATTTTTCACGATATTGAGACCTGTAACGGGTGGATATACGGTAAAACGGACAACACCACGAGAAAAAGAACCCCCGATTTGTCCAGAGTCGATAAAAACACCAAAACCGAAAAAAAATGAGATAGGGTGATCTACCTTCTGACGGCAGTAGGCCTAATGCGATATTAGGTCGGTATAGCTCAGTATAGGTTGGCATAGCTCGGGATAGCTCGGTATTAGGTCGGTATAGCTCAGTATAGGTTGGCATAGCTCGGGATAGCTCGGTATTAGGTCGGTATAGCTCAGTATAGGTTAGCATAGCTCGGTATTAGGTCGGTATAGCTCAGTATTGGTAGGCATAGCTCGGGATAGCTCGGTATTAGGTCGGTATAGCTCAGTATAGGTTGGCATAGCTCGGGATAGCTCGGTATTAGGTCGGTATAGCTCAGTATAGGTTGGCATAGCTCGGGATAGCTCGGTATTAGGTCAGTATAGCTCAGTATAGGTTGGCATAGCTCGGTATTAGGTCGGTATAGCTCAGTATAGGTTAGCATAGGTCGGTATTAGGTCGGTATAGCTCAGTATAGGTTGGCATAGCTCGGGATAGCTCGGTATTAGGTGGGTATAGCTCAGTAGGTTGGCATAGCTCGGGATAGCTCGGTATTAGGTCGGTATAGCTCAGTATAGGTTGGCATAGCTCGGGATAGCTCGGTATTAGGTCGGTATAGCTCAGTATAGGTTGGCATAGCTCGGGATAGCTCGGTATTAGGTCGGTATAGCTCAGTATAGGTTAGCATAGCTCGGTATTGGGTCGGTATAGCTCAGTATAGGTTGGCATAGCTCGGGATAGGTCGGTATAGCTCAGTATAGGTTGGCATAGCTCGGGATAGCTCTGTATTAGGTCGGTATAGCTCGCAGTATAGGTTGGCATAGCTCGGTATTAGGTCGGTATAGCTCAGTATAGGTTGGCATAGCTCGGGATAGCTCGGTATTAGGTCGGTATAGCTCAGTATAGGTTGGCATAGCTCGGGATAGCTCGGTACTAGGTCGGTATAGCTCAGTATAGGTTGGCATAGCTCGGGATAGCTCGGAATTAGGTCGGTATAGCTCAGTATAGGTTGGCATAGCTCGGGATAGCTCGGTATTAGGTCGGTATAGCCAACTGTGCGGTATTTAGACCTATTTCCAACTCATGCTATCAGACATACTGTACAGTAGGCCTACCTATTTTTTTTACTTTTTTACCACTTCTTCACAGCGGTTTAGTACACCTGCACTACCACTCCTATTTTCACCAACAGGCTTCCACAAAACAAGGTTGTGTACGCGGTGATCCGACTGGCGCAAATGGCGCCCAGCAAGCTTCAGCATGGAGATGCTGCGATTTTGGCAATAAGATATTTTGCCATGTTATGCGATTTAGTATTATTCGGTTGAATAATTTTTCAGCAATCGAGATACGACTAATTCCACGATATGATCTGAAGGAGGAGAGGTTGCCCTTCTTTGGAACGGGTGTTAGCTGATTAGTCTTCAGTTCTTGTGTTGACATTTTGGTGCGGTAGGCCTACATTTCTACTACTGTACGATATGGTAGACTAGTTTGAGTCATTATCTCATCTTCTACTAAATTTATTTTAATAAATTTAAATAGAAATTTAGTTACTATTTTATCACACTTAAATTATTTAACTTTGTGAACTGCGCTACTCAATGAGTGGGAATGCGGTGGGTGCCTAGCTCGATGGAATGATCTGGATTGTCTAATCTAATTTATTATAACTTTGCCTTCTACAGTATGTTATAGTGTTCCCTACGTATTATTTTTTATTTTGGTTTAATTCTTGTAATAAAAATCTGTTTATTATTAAAGTAATTATTATTTAGGTCAGCGTTCATAATTATTTTTACGTGTACAGTACACACAATTACATATTAGGTTCGTGGACGTAACATACTACAGTATTATTCTCACGAAAGTATTTAAATTATGCCCTTAATAATCCGGAAAAACCGCTTTCTGGTTATTCTGTTACGGAGTAAACGCTTTTGGATTAACCGGTTCCGGATTCATCGGTTATGGTTTCACTGCATCCTGTTTCACTGGTTCCCGTTTCAACACTTCCGGTTTTACCTCTTCCGGTTTTAAAGCGTCCGATCTCACCACTTCCGGTCGCACCACTTCCGGTCTCACCACTTCCGGTCGCACCACTTCCGGTCGCACCACTTCCGGTCGCACCACTTCCGGTCGCACCACTTCCAGTTTCAAAACTTCCGGTATTACAACTGCTGGTTTCACAACTTCCAGTTTCACCACTTCCGGTCGCACCACTTCCGGTTTCACAACTTCCGGCTTCAACACTTCCGGTTTCACCTCTTTAGGTTTCACAACGTCCGGTTTCGCCACTTCCGGCTTCAACACATCCGGTTTCACAACATCCGGTTTCAACACTTCCGGTTTCACCACATCCGGTTTCACCGCTGCCGATTTTTCAGCTTCCGGTTCCACTGGTTTCTGGTTAAATAGTCTCTGGATTTCCAGCAATCTTTCAACCTGGTTGACCTGTTTTGAGTTCGATTGTTTCGGGTTGACCTTTTTCGGATTCAAAAATTGGTTCTTATGGGCAGTAAATATTGGTAAAAGTCTCCGTCTTTCTATATCGGAACAAGGAGGTGGTTTATTCTCTTTGTCAAAGTAAATCGACCTCAACATCTCTCCTAGTGCCGAATCTACGCAGTGGAGATTTGCAGGAGTTATCAGCTCGTTCCTCAAAACGTTCCACCTTCGTAACCAAATATGAGATGTATATTTCAACGTCTTCCAATCGTAATTCGTATAAAGTTGCTTCTCCAAATTACCATAATTTGGGAATATTAGTGACTGCTCTACAACATGTACTAGATGCGGGAATATAGCCGATAGTTTACCAGGAATCTCGCAACACGCACACGCCCAGCATTTAGGATCATAACTTGCGAAACTTTCGTAAACCATCCTGAGAAACAGAGATTCTTTTTTAGCTAAAACGATTCCACTGAAGAGTCTATCTATTTTAGGCTCTTCTCTATTGGCTGTGTAGTCATATTGACGTAAACTCGCGAAAGGTCTGATTCCAAACGCATCACCGTCCATGTAAATACCGCCGTATTTCAATAGAATCTCGAAACGTAAAACATCTGTTTGATGCGAAGCCCTCTCCCCTGGGTTCGAAGTCAATGGAATATTAAATACGGTTTTAGGGGCTACGATGTTCTTCATGACCAAAATGGGTACCTTTTCTTTAGCTCTAAGGAACCACGGTTCCGACTTACCATCGCTTCCGTTGAATGTATCTCCCATATTTGTATGAAAGTAGATTGCATCTGGTTTAATATTCCTATAAATTGAGATGAGGCATATATAATGAATAAAATCGAATCTCGCTCGATGCAGCCATATAAGGTGCACAATGTTTGGTACTAATGATAGCTCGTGGTATTGCACATCCTCTTTTGTAGTGGGAGTCTCTATTTGCAGTGGAATTCGTGTGATTTGTAGGTCGGTTTTATTAGAACAGACCCAATCATGCATTACATGAGTTTTTAGCAGCATTGGCATTAGGAATAGATACAAATAATTAAAGCCAAACGCAATAATAGTTAATGTCATTAACGCAAGGATAAGCGTTCTGGTCTTCATCATGATTTAATACGTCAATAATTTCAAATATGTTGTATAACGTTCGTAAATATGTTGTATGTTTCCATTTACAAATATAGTCCCTCGTCCCTGCGCAAACAAAAATATAGCTAATTGAATACGTTTAAAAAAATGTAATAAATCCCACCACCAGTTTGTTAAATGATAAAATATATTTTTTTTACACCTCTGTGATATTATGATTGACTTCAGCAGACATCTCAGCGTCTAAAATACATATTATTGTTTCCTGGGTAATAAATATGTAGTTATGTATTTTTACACGCATTGAATTTCAAATAACTCCAGAGACACAAGGAGCCACTTAAACAAACAAAACGCAAATATTCCCGATATCTAGAAAGGCAATTCTTCAGGACGAGTGCAACGAGGATAATGAAAGGTACGAGTATTGTGTTGACTATACTCCTACTGTATGTAGCACCCTGGTTTAGCATATTGGACAACATGTCATTTTGATCAGTATCGGTGGTGGAATGTATTATGCTAGTTATTTCGATGACCAGATGTACAGGACGAGTGCAACGAGGATTGTAATGACGACGAGTTTGTGTTGACTATATGTTTGGAACCGCCTCCCCTTTGGAGGACATTGCTTTCACCGTGATGACCGGCAGTGCATAATCTTGTGCTTTAGAGGCCTCATGGAGCGAATAAGCATAGTGCACAGCCCATGACTTTCTTGAGACGTATCTTAAAGGAGACAGGCCGGCCTTGAAGATGCGAATGATCTATATGATAATATGTGATAGGGAGTTTTGGCGGCACAATTTTGTCGACAAGCCGGCACAGCATTCTTAATATATATGTAATATATATATATAATGCAGCATGCCGATCGTAGTAGTAGTTGACTAATCCGTGTTTTTAAACGTTAATAACTCAGCTAATCCTCGATAAAATCTAACCAAATTTGATAAACATGTTGTTTGGCAAAAGTTTAGTAATTTTCCAAATATAATTTCCGTGTGGCCTTCGAGAAGCTATAAGCAGCAATTTTCTGACTGCCATTTAATGTAAATTATTTCATGTATATTAGTCCATTATAGTTTTTTATTATTTCAAGTGATTTGATTTACGAAATGTGTTATTAAAATGTCCCGTCTCTCCACCTTATACTTCCAGTTTCTTCATTCTATATGGCGTTCTTGCTATTGCGTAGCTGGAACCAGTCCAACCAGTCCTACTGTACGTACAGTACATCACCACTACTCGAGCAAATGGTAATTACATCTATAGGACAGTTAGCAGTGTAAGTAGCCAGACTAATAAGACAGCTTGCTTATTATTGTTTATCTCGCAAACTGTTTGGCTGTGTAAGCGGATTCAATTCCATGCACTACCCACCGAAAATGGGACTAGTGGAATTTTACCAATATAGTTGGCGATGTGAGATTCCCTCCCTCTGTGGCCTATGGCGTGTGTCGCCCGTAGGCCACAGAGAGAGGTGAGACATCAGAGGGAGAAACAAGCTAGTAAGGCTAGCACCAAGGGATAACGGTAACAGGGAGTGGTGAGGTGACAATTAATCAGGTTAAGCCAATAGTGGGCAGGAAAGTACATTGGGGAGCCATATCATATCTAGTGTCAGGTCAGGTATTCTAGGTCATTGATCAAGAAAACTTGCCACCTCCATGCAGCATAAAGGAGGTGCCACCTGTAGCTGCATAGACCCTCTTACTAGGGCAAATCTGGTCCTGTAACTAGGACCCCCTTCGTTCTGGGATAAGGACGCCCTTGGTCCTGGATTAAGGACCCATATACATATACTTGGCTGCAGGGGTATATGGCCTGACCAGGCAGATGGTGATCTACCAATGGCTGGTCAGGAGTAGAGTGTTCTCATGTCCACTCTGAGAGCACTTCACTGCGACCTGCACCTGGCAGCAAGGGTACAGGGCATGACCCAGCAGATGAACTGCAACAGCCAATGGTGGGTCATGTGTGTCAGAGTAGATATGGGTGATGGGCCTCATATCTGACTCCATTGCGACACCCACCCTGTGGAATGGCAAACCAGGGTGTGGTATTTGCCCCGAGAGCTGACTCGGCAAAAAAGCACCCCCCAACCCCCACTATGGATTACATTAGCAATGCGGAGGTCCGGCCACTAGAGGCCAGTGGAATTACCGGACACAATCGGCCTCACAGGCGTCAGTTAACTCCTGACCGGCTGCCTGTCTCACCCCCTACTGGAGAGAGAGCAGCCAACAATTCTTTGAGTCCCTTTCCTGATGACCTTTCTGGCCCAAACCCTGGGTCACCAGGAAGGCCAGATTGTGATGGGGAGAGGGATTCTGGAGTTGGAGGCTACTTTCAAGTTCCACCCCGACCAACAAAGCCATTGGTGAATCTGAGGCAAGTCACAAGACTAGCCTCAGTAAACACCCTAACACTCGGGTCCCCAATGCGACAAGGTGAGCTGACTGCCTTTGCAGATAAGCTTTCTCTTAGCGCAGTGGGTGTTCAAGAGCATCGAATGCAGACTGGACAGACTGGTGAGGTTCTGATTAAGGACATGGGGGGTGGTTGGCGACTCGCCCTCGCGTCAGCAGATGATAATGGCAATGGTGGAATTGGTCTATTGATGAATCCAACTGCACATGCAGCATTGGACAAAATAGACCAAATCTCTAACCGCATCATCCGTTGCCACTTCTCATGTTCTGGAAGACTGGCTAAGAAGTTTCCTAAGGTGGTTCTGATTGTGTGCTACTCTCCAACTAGTGTTGCCCCTGTAGAGGAGGTGGAAAATTTCTACCACAATCTACAAGCAGCTACTGATGGAGTGGATCAGCATGCATTCTTAACATTCCTGGGAGACTTCAATGCAAGTCTGCATCAATCACCTACATCGCCCTGGGTCTATAGCAATAGTGTTAACCGAAATTCTGTCCATCTTCAGGATTTTATCTCTGGAAATGGATTGTTTTCGGCTGGAACCCAGTTCAAGAAGCGAACTGGAAAGCTATGGACTCATAGTGGACCCAGTGGTCACAAGTCCCAGATAGACCATATTCTGTTTCGTAGGAAATACAGGAGCTCTATACAAGACTGTAATGCATTTACACTTCGACCCTTCTCCAGTGATCACCGCCTTATTGTGGCCAAGGTAAGACTTAGTGTAAAAGCTTTTGTGGGATAACTGATACGTTTGCCTTTGCTGGCCAGTTCCCCCCCGGTCGCTAGAATACTCTCAAAGGGATTTATAACTAAAATAGTGCAAGCTACCAGCTTATTGGCTGATGTGCTGTGTGGAGATATCTGGGCTCAGTTTAATCGGCCAACCAGTGTAGGGAGGTTGCCTAAGCCTTGCTGTCCGTGTCGGCCAATAGAATTTGCGTGGGTGTTGATTTCGACCTATCCCAGCGCTACTGAATTGAATTTCCTATCTCTATGCTCATCCTCTGTGTTGAACGGGGCTTCGTGGAATAAGGGTTTTTGGTATACTCGTATAGTGGTAGTAGTCATATGATTTTATATGATTCTGTTGTTGTGTTCCCATTTTTCGCCATAACACCGGCTTTTTGGGAAGAACTCTAGTAAAACTGCTTAAATTATCGAAAGTATAAACTGTTACCGAATCGAATCTTAACTTAACTAATCAATCTTAACTCACTATTAATCATATTGTTTGTACTGTTATTTACCGTCAGTTATTAATTGTACCTATTTGTTGATGGAAATATTGCTCTTTGGATAATACGGATAAATCACCCAAATTTCCCAATTTACTTGATACACTACAGGTTAGAGAGACCGGCTATACATAACAATTGCGATTTATATTAATGTGGTGTGTATTGAATCTAATGTTATTTAGCAGACCCTACATGAGTCAATTGCTGCTCTCTTTATGTGTGATCAAATGTACTGACGGTCGGCAGAATAGTGTGCATGATTTTATTGGTAACAAAGCATTTCCTAAAGAATGCGCTTTATACTTTAATCATAAGCAGTATCGTTGCGTTTAGTATAAGTCCTAGTTCTGTTTAAATAGATAGAGCGCCACGTCCTAAAGGAACTGTTAATATTTCCCGAAAGCCAATAATATCTGTCAGAAATTAATTAATAACGATCTAGCGAATAATACAGTAAGTTTACACTGCAACCATGCAACCTTACGCTGCAATAATAAAATTTAAGCAGCCGAATTCAGCCTCCCGGGTGTAGATCCATCGGGTGAATGATCGCGCATGGGCTGACTTCGGGTAATGTTTTGTGTATTAGCATAAAATATTGTCGTATGCTAAAGTTGTTTTAATTAACTAAAAGACATATAAATTTTGGCAGGTTGAACTGCTAAAGGTCTTCAAAAGCGCGAACAGTAACAGTTTATAATCTTATTGCAGTAGGCAATAAGGTTGCAAAATACCGTAGTGACTGGTAAAACTGAACCGGTACTTCTGTAGGTCAGTAGGCCTAACTGTCATCACCGGTACCGGTACTGCTGTGCAAGTACATTTAGTATTATTCGATTTTGATTATTGTATACCGGTAGGCTGTTTAAGAGATTAGGGACTGTACACCCCTTGTTTCTTTTGGAGCTTACTTATTTCTGTCGGTTTTATTTCCTAGTAAGTTAATATTGAGCTGAAGACGTGTAAGTCTGCTCAGATTGTTCAAATAATTGTAGGCTGAACTGCTGTCTGACTGTGTTGAGTTTGGAGAGATTACGGCGTGTGTAGAGTTTGTCTGATAAAGTGCCGTTAGTAAGTTGGGGCAGCCATATGCGGTAAGGTCAATCCCCTCTTAAAGAATAAGTCGTACTACCGTGTTAGAACGCATACTAACTAACAGTTTCAGAATCTGCATATACTGTAGTTTATTTAGGCTTGATTGTAGTCTGCCAGTGTTTTAGCCTGTGTTTGTTTGTGTGGTCTGTTCAGGTACCGTAATAGTTATTACTCAGATATTTTGTAGGCTAGATTGTTGTCTAGCTATTCTTAGGCCTGAAGGGATTGCTGCGTGTGTAGAGTTGGTCTGATAAAGTGCCGTTAGTAAGTTGGGGCAGCCATATGCGGTAAGGTCAATCCCCTCTTAAAGAATAAGTCGTACTACCGTGCTAGAACGCATACTAACTAACAGTTTCAGAATCTGCACATACTGTAGTTTGTTTAGGCTTGATAGTAGTCTGCCAGCGTTTAGTTTGTATTTTGTTTGAGTATTCTGTACGGGTAGCGTAATATTTATTATTCAGAGTTTATGCGATTATTCGCAACATTCATGTCCCCAAGTTTATTCCTACAGTAATTGTGCTTGTTATACATACCGTTATAGTTAAACTAACCCCGGTACTACATCAGGGCTGCTCGGCGTAGGTAAAGACTGGAGATTTTGTGCTTCGGTCACTCCAGCAGATGCCGTGGTTCTTTTAACTGTTCAAGTATATTTAACTACTGATTATTTGTTATACCGGTACTTGTACCTAATTTAGGGTTTAGTGTACAGTGCTTTCCGAAGTAATTAGTGTAGGCAGTATATTTGTGTTGTAAAGTGGTTGATAGGCACATTCGTTAGCTCTATTAGCTTCTGGGTAGGAACAATCCGTGATACATAACGTAGTACCTATAGCGATACGGTTATAGGTCGTCAGGCGGTGGTATTTTCCTATCTGGACAGTACAATATATTTACTACTACTTATTATTTCAAATACCGTAGTACCCTGTCCGTTGTAATAACCAGAATTCTAACCCTTTGTTAGGCTGGTTTGTAGACTTCCTGTAAAATTACCCTAAAAATTTCGTACGTAATATTTTTGTTGTGTTTAATTAGAGAATTAATCTCACCAGTATCGTAAGTAATTTGTAGTATTAAGTAACTTAGGTAAATTAGAATTATCAGTTTTAGTGTCAAATAAATAGCACTTCACTGAGAGCGCACAGCTTCTGTGTAGTGACTCCCCCAGAAATAATAACATTTATTTCAAATATTGACAAAAAACCCATTTAAACGGGTATATAAATATTATAAATCAAATCAAACGATTTATAAATAGTAGGCCTGCCATACAACAACTAGGTCTCAATATCAGTTGGACTACTGCTTAAATAACGGTAATAAAGTAAGTTAAAGTAACTAAGTAACCCTAAAATATTCAGGAATTCAATTATTCTAAAAATAATTGACATACCGGTACTTACCATAGGCTTATTATATTTATTTCTATAAATTTGAGCTGAAATCATACCGGTACTCTGTAATTAATTCTAGTTCATAATTATACTTATATATACTATAAGTGTAAGCTGTATACCGGTATTCAAGATAGGCCTATTATATATTTATATATATCTGTGTTAAATTTATATACCGGTACTCTGTGACAAACCTAGTTTACAATACTTATATATATTATAAGTGCATACCGGTATTCTAATATACTGCAATAAATTACCGGTACTAGGCCAGTGGTCATACTGAATTACTAGACTTGCTTTAACTGTAACTATAGCAGTAAGCCTTCAACTGTATAGCTAAACATGTCTGACACTCAGCAAAACCTGTCAGACAGTCTGATCGATACAACTATCTGTGATTCAGATAGGAGTGTGGAGCGAATAAGAAAGGAGTTCGGCTCACCTCCTACTGTAAAAAAGGTCATCCCTCCAGTAGTATCAGACCCTAGGCTAGTCCACCATAGGTCCATCATAGGCACTCGGGCACAGGTAAAACGGGACCAAGAGGCAGT